>WYDI02022221.1:0-53204 GCA_009867235.2 Psittacus erithacus
AGCAGGCCGCGCGCGCTCGCGGCCCAGGCTGTGATTGGTGCAGGCCCGGCCCCGGCGCGCAGCAAGGCCCGGCCGCCGCCGCGCGGCGGAGTCCTGCGGCCCGGCCCTTCCCCCGCCCCGGGCCCCGTCCCGTGGCGAGGCCGCCCGGCGCGGGGACCCGCACAGGTGAGCCGAGGCGGCAGAGCCGGGCCGGGGGGGTTGGGCACAATGGAGGCGGCTAGGCCGTGCCGCAGGCCGCGACCGGGCCCTGCCAGCGCTACCGCGGACACCGGCGGGCCCGGCCGCGGCCGCCCGGCGGGGGGTCGGTGAGCCCCGGCTGCCGCGGGTTGCTGCCGCGCTGGGTGGGAGGGTGCGGGCGTCGCCAGCGAGCCCTGCGGGTGAGGGGCCTCTGCGGGCGGCCAGAAAATGGCGGAAAACAAGATGTCGGCCGGCGGGGCGGGGAAGGCTGCGGCCCCGCGGGCCGTCGCGCCGCCGGGACAGGGGTTATCCCCGCCTCCCGGCCCGCCGGGGGACACCCGGCTGCTGCGCCGCCCGAGCCCGCGGGCGGCGGGGCGGGGAGCTGGGGCCGAGGGACAGCAGCAGCGCGGCGGCGTCACAGACGGGGGCCGCCGCAACGACGGGAGGCCGCTTGGGGCGGAGGTCACTTCCCTGCAGCGGGCGGTGTTTCCTGGCCGCGCCGCCGCCCTGTGCCCTCAGCGGGCTCCTTTGTCTTCGCTTTCACACTCCTCCCTCTGCCACCTTTCCCTGGCCCGGCGGCACCGCTCCCGCTTCCCCGCGGTGCGGAGAGGCGCTTCCAGGCGGGGACTGGGTGCCTGGGCCCGCTGGCGGCCGCCGAGCGGTCCGCGGGCGCGGAAGATCCGCAGCGGGGCTGCCCGGCCGGCGCCGCGGGCTCGCCCTCCCGCCCTCTGCCGCGCTCCCGCCGCCCACTGACGCGCCCGTCCCGCGAGCACGCGCGCTGCGCTGTGCTATGCTCCGCTGTGCTCCGCGCTCCTCCGCTGCTGCGCAGCCCCAGCGCGGTGCCGTCCCCGCCGTCTCCGGTGGAGTGGCGGGATAGCGAGTCCCGGCGTTGGAGCCGCGGGCAGCCTCTGCGCAGTGCTTCATGCGGCTGCCGCCCTTCTCTTCCCGTGGTCGCTGTTATGGGAAGTTCCGTTACGGCTGTGGATGTAACACGTAGATGTAAATTCTATTTTATTAATTTATTTAAGAGCCTTAAGCGCATTTTCGGGCAGTAAGGCACAATCTCATGCGCTGGTTTTGCTTTTGTCATTTTAAATGGATTTGGAGTGCTAAGTTTTCATGGATGCTTTGTAGGTGAACACAATAAAGGACTTTAAAATGGAGATGTTAGTTTTTCATACCCAGTCTTTTTCTGCGAAGGGCTTGTGGTAACCTGCACGTTATTACATGAATTGGGTTCTTCTACTAAATATTTCTGCCTAAGCAGGGTGATTCTTGTTGCATTTCTGTTGGTTGCTGTGTTAAAAATTAGGGGTGAAACCCCAAAACCCTCAAGTGTCTTCAGGGGAGGATAATTCTTTTGTGTTCTTTTTGAACTTGAATATACGAGAATTAGAGAACAACTGATTTGGATTTTTCAGCTACATCTAAGTTTATTGTGTCACATTGCTCTGTATCTGAGCGTGGCCTTTTGGTTTAATTAAAATGTCATAAGCAGCTTGCAAATATTTCAAACACCAGGCAAGTTCTGTTGTGTTTTCCTTTATTATATGTAAACAGAACACAGTGATTTAGAAAAAAAAATCATTATTTTAAAGGAGTGCTTCAGGGCTGACCGTGCAAATGTGCTTGGTGTGCAAATGCATCCCTGCACATACTGGAATAATTATATGTGTGAACTGGGGAGATGCTTGGCATTTGCAGGGTTAGGAGATTTAAAAAAGGATGATTAGGGTGTCACACTGTTTAGGAGGTGTAAAAAAATGTATTAAGTATGTGCTTTGTGTAGATTTATTAAGTTGTAATTGGCATTTTGTATAAATATTTGTTACGTTATAGAAATCGAAAGTATGACAACAGTGCCTGTAAGCCAGCATTGTGACTGGGAGCTCCACTGTACCCCTGGGTACAGGAATGACAGCCTTTTCTTTTTTCCCTGGGGGTGCTGAGTTGTTGTTTATCCTCCTCCTTAAAATACTTTGATGAGGATTTCTCAATTTAGGGTGCTTTTTGAAAGCTTTCTCAAAGAAAATTAAAATAGGAATGGTTATTTTATGATATTTTTATGGGAATAGTAAACTTAAGAATAAATCTGTGTGTACCAAGAGCAGTGTTTATAAGGGCCTGGGCCTTTACAAAGTTTCTAAGCTGAGCTTTGCTATTACGTATTTTTAGGTAATGCCAAATTGCCAAATGTTACCTTTGATTTTAAATTTTAAACACCATTTACAGTAGTAATTTACAGTAGTGTTCCTGCCTGGAGACAAGGAGGTTATATATCCCTTTTTTTTTTTTTTTACCCTAAAACTCATTGCTTGGTCTCAGCTGAGCCTTGTTTAAGGAAGAGCTTTGGCATAAAGAACTGGAATAGCTTCTAACTGACGCTAGTTAGAGAGCTGTGGTTTCCAGAAAAAGGAAACCAATCTCAGACACATGCATACTTTAAAAATTTAGGCTTGAGGTGCTACCCTGGAGTCTCAGTTTAGTAACTGGTTTGTGAAATTCTTCATTTTGGGATATCATGGTAATGTACTCCTTCCTGGTACAAAATAGCATGCTATAATCTAAAAAAAAAATACTAAAAATAGATTGTTGTAAAATGATATTATTTTAATGACTGATACTAGTAAGCATTTTTGTGGTATTTTCTTTAAATACACAAAGGAAAAGGAGAATTTAGAGGAAAAAAACTCTTGAGATCTTGGTAGCTAGAGACAAGAGGCATGAATAAGTTTTGGATTTTGACAATATACCGAACTGTGGCTTTCTGCCTTATTTCTTGGTCCTTTTTTAAAACATGAAAAAACATTTATTCTATCGTGTGGGTATATAACATGGTGTAGAACCACAGTTAATCACTGTACTACATTTTTTGCTGTTACCAGTAATAGGATTTGCATGCATATATTGTGTGAAACTGAATCATCCGCACTGCTGAAATCTGTGAGCAGAAACAACCAATTGTAGGAGAACCGTGGGCATAACCTGGTGTTAATTGTTCCAGCATTAGCAGCAAGAAGGGTTCTTGCTGTCCCTGCATTCCTTTAAGACCCAAAAGTAGATCTGAAAAAGAAATTGTGATTGTGTAGTTAATGCAACTCTGTCCTTTGTCTGCATTGGGGGTTTAGGAGAGTACGTTTAAGTGAGGGTTGGATACCAGCTGCATCGGCTGAGGTACAGCTTCAGCGTGTTCTTTGCGAGTGTGTCATCACCCATCTCTGGTTTTAGTGGAAGTTTGAGGTATTCATAGTACTACATGCACAGAAGGTGCCATCCCATAACTGTACTTCTTTATATCTCTGTTAACGACTAGGAGAATACTCCTTTTAGTGATAATTTGCTTTCCTTGCAGAAATTCTAATTTAAGTTAAAATAATAGTCTTACTTTGCATCTACTTTTCTGTGTAGCACAATACATAATAGGTTTGGGCATCTAATTGTATAATCTGAAAGCAAATTAGACTGCTTATTGAGAAGAAAGGAAAGCCCATCATATTCTCCTGTAATCCAAGATTGATATAATTTAAGATAATTTTTCATAACCATTTACATTAAAAAAAGAAGGATTACCTGAGTGTGAAGGCTGGAAACTGCAAAGTACTGCATTAGTTCTGAAATTGCATTATTAAATTAGCCATTCATGATCCAGAGATATATATTATTTTCTAATGGCAAGTATTTGTTAGCTACCCTAAGAGTTTCAGGTGGCTGTGACCATAATTGAGGAGTGCTGGAGCACTGCATGAAGGTTCTGATCCTGCTGTGTAATTCTTGCAAATGTGAAATAATTTTGGTTTTTAGCCAGAACCTAAAACTAGCTTGAAATTTGATTGTCTGGGTGGAATTGGGTTAGTTAAATCCTAGACTGTTTTCTTCATGGATAATACTTGACTTGTGTTTTTATAGTACTGGCTGGTCTATGGACCTAACTTACTCTGTTATGGCACTATCAAGAAATTATTTTGGGGAATTGCTGTGGCTCTGCAGGAAGAATGTCATGTCATTGTCCCCAGGAGTTAGTAGTGCTGATATAACAATTTGAGAGAAGTAGGTTTGATCAAACAGTGTATGGAGACAATGTTGAAAGGGTGATAGTGACACTAGGTGATACAAGTTCTTTGGTTCTTTTGTATTCTCAGTCAAGTTGAAACCTCCTTGGGGTGGATCCGTGACTTTTTCTTGAAATTACCATCCTTGTGGACCACTTCCTGCTTCCTTCGCTTGAGGATTTGAAGAGTATAAAAGAAGGAATGATCTGCTCAGTTCCTTCCTTGACAATGAAGATGCAGTAAGCATGGATTGTGTTTTCCACGTTTCTCACCTTTCAGATTATTTGTTACCCTGTTTTATATTTTTTCATATTAAAAAAAATCCCCAGAGTTGTACCCACCTGGCATTTGTGGTGTGGCCTGCACAGAATAGGAATTCTGCATCACCTGCTGGAGTGAAGGCATTTAACACAGTCATGCTAAAGGAGGTAAAGCAATGTAGCGCTACAAGTTGACTTTTCACATCATCTCACCTTGGTGGCTTTCTGCCTGGCTTGAACAAGATCTGGAGCTTCGGTTTCCACGCGCAGACTGCCTGGTGCTGGACTGATGCAGTAGAGACCGCCTGATTCTGTGGGTCAGCCCTGTTCAGCGTGGCCCTGGGCACTGACAGAGTGCCAGCATCTCCTGCACAATGGCAACTTGGTTTGGTGCCAAGGATCCAGCGCTGTCAGTTCTGGTGAGCCACAAGTGTTGCCATAAATATAGTAACTGACTCCCTTCAGTTTTTAGGTCTTTTACTGTGGACTCTTGTGTCTGTAATTGATAGAGCTTCATGTTTAAGAGAAATTAATGTCACGTCTACTGCGCTGTGATTTTCTTATGGATTAGTGTGATAGTGTGAATTGCATTAGGTCCTGGCTCTCTGGGTCCTTTAGTTCTAGCCTAAATGTGTCTCAGAGACTTCAGGCACTTAACACCATTTATTACAGCTTGGCTTATTTTATTACTCACCTCGCTTGACTATGTTAGTGCTTAACTCTGTTGTGATATATTTCATTGCAGCAGGGTTGTCAAATAGGTGGTAGCACAAAGTACTTGAAGTTTCTAGTGTATTTTGGATTTAGATGCAAAGACTTAAAGACATTCTTGTGATAGGATAGGGGTCAACTTTTTATGAGATTCTGAAGAGCAAAATCAAGGTTGGTGTTACAGAAGTGAAAGTACCCTATTTTCGAGACTTGCTCTTGGAAGCATTTGTACTTCCTGGTTCATCTCCACACCATGCAGTTCCAGGCAGTTCTTACTTGAGCTCTTACTCTGTGTTCACTTCCCACAACTCCTAAAACTATTTTCTGTGTGATACTGTTATTTATTTCTGATTCTTGGATATGAGAGGGCAGAAAAGTACAAGATTTTAGTCTTTTGCAACAGAGGTTTTTTAAGCGAGAGATTTCTTCTGTGTGCTCCTGTAGCTGCTTTTGTGCAGTCATTTAATCTTCACTGGGAACTTGTGTAAAAGTCTCCTGGGTTTTGCAGCAAGATGCAAATAATTCAGAATCCCCACACTTTAACGCACTTTAATTTAGTAGTAATGCAAGTAACATGGAGGAATGCTGTTTTATCCTTCTCTCCTGTATTTTATGGAAACGCTCTGTCAACTATTATGTGCTTTCCCTTTCCCTGGAAGCAAGTTTATGTAGCTCTGCCTTACGAAAGAAATGCAGCATCCTCAGGACAGATGATACCTGAAATGGAGATCTTGGTAAAGCTGAGTTCAGTGGGAAGCTCAACATTTACTCTCCATGTGTGAAAATTCTTAGATACTGGAATAATTGGAATTGCATTTCAATGACTGTGAGAATCTCAGAAGTAAAACTCAGAGTAAAGCTGGCATAGCTGTGTGGCAAGGTTTGAGGAACTGGTGTAATTTTAAATGATGGAGGAAAATAGGCAGGTCTGACAAAAGAGAAATCTGGAAACAGAAGGCTGTAAAACATTAAGGGGCATTAGAAGAGCCAAAGCAGCCAAGCAATTGTCAAAAACAAAAGAGAGATGAAGGTGTAACAGTGAAAGGGTAACTGGGGAGTTTACCAAGAATTGATGTTTTTTTTCTATCAGTAGCTTTAAAAGCTCAGTTTTCTATTAGGGGGATATTGCAGATAGCTGCATAGGATCAGCTTTCCCTGGCAGCAGAAATGAGGCAGCACAGAAGGGACAGTGTTGGAAGATAAGATTTCTAGAAAAACCTGACAGTTTTGAAATGAAATGTCAACCAGTATGGATAATGCAGTCCTAACGCTGGAATGGTGAGCAGAGGTGTCAGCCTTCAAGTCTGTTGAGCACTGTCATTTTCTTCAGTGAGTATCGTGGCAGGGGAGACGTTGACGTAAGTTGGACTCTCTTGTGCCTAGCTGTTGCATGTTATAATGGGCAGTTCTGCACTGTGCATGCAAATCTAACTGAGGGCCGATTAAATTTTCTATTGGGCCTTTTGTCAGACTCTTAATGCTGTAGGAGGGTTCATATGCAGCCACTGGAAGGGAAATGAGCTTGGGCATTTTATTCTCAGAAATGTAGCGCATGATGCAGGGTTTTTTTGAAACATATAATTACCTATAATTAAACATAACATTCAATTAAATGTACACGTTAGAATTTATTTTGGGATACCTGATAGATACAAAATTGTGAAAGACTAGGAAAAAAAATTGATACTCAATATGATTCTCAACTTCCTTCAGTCTAGCTCCACACACTGTACTCACCAGTCTTGGTAATTAGTTAAAGAGTATATACAGGCAGGGATAGAGCAGAGGTGATTTCTTTGTGCACAGTTACTAATATGTTATTACAGTAGGGCATGTAGTTAGTAAGGGCGTGTGTGCGCTGCTGGTCTCTTGACTCATGTTGCTTCCATGGCGAGCTATAGTTTAAGGCAAAGTTAACTCGCTTCTTGACAAAGTTTCTGCTTCTAGATACTAAGTTACCTATGACTAGGTAAATTTTTACTAATGTGTTATATTTTGTTACTGCTGGTGTTGCAGGTGGGATCTTTGCTGTGGATTAGTGAGCTGTTACTCTATGGAGATTCCAGTCTCCAGAAAACTGGAAACATACCTTAGTGTTCAGTTTGCTGTGGGGAAATGGACAACTTAGACATTTCTTGTGTTTACTGCTCCTAGAAACAAAGGGATGTTGAAACATGTACCTCTGCATGCTGAAGGGTAACTAGGAGCACTTTCCAGTTAAATTCTACAGAATATGAACAGGCCTGTTCAAGGCCAGGCAGCAGCCAAAGACTTATATAAAAACAACCTTTTAAGTCCTGACCAAGAATTACTGACTTGTTTGGTTTCAGTCACATGTAATTCTTTTGATTACTGTAGGACTGCTTATGAATGGATGCATTTTCAGGATTTTAGAACAAATGAAAGTGAATCGTACCAAGTACTGCATGCTTTTTTTTCTTTAAGCCTTTGATAAATACTGCTTTCTGTTTGTCAGGGCGACACGTTAATCCAGTAAAGTTAACGAGCACAATAACGTTGTTTAATGTAAATTCTGATTTTGCTGTTGTTGCAGTTGTCTGTGAATGAACTTGGCTGACTATGGATCCAGGTGGTGGAAGTCTTGGACTGCAAACACAAGAATCCAAAATGCCTCACACTATGATTATGCAGGATTTTGGTAAACATTTTTACTATTAAAAAACAATTAATAAAGTCAAGACTGTTTTCTTCGGGGGAGTTGCTGAATGTTTAGAAATATCAAGATGTAGAGCTGACTAATATAATATTGCTATTTGCATGACTTTTTTGAGACAATAAAAGATTTAAGTGGCGTATACTATGTCATTGTAGACTTCAGTCGCTGATCTTGAAATAGTCACTTATTCCAAAACACTGAAGTAATTCTGTGGAGGAGAGGAAAGGAAGTTAAGTTTGAGACCCAAAGTGTTCTAGATGAGACATAAAATGTTATCTGGAGCTCACCAGTTTTGTGGGGTGTGTGCTTCTGCTTGAAATCATGAAATCACCTTGACTAGTTGTTACATCTCCAGCATACAGGAGAGGTAAATAACATCTAGTACAGGATGCAACCAGCATTCAATCTTCTGTGTGCTTATGTTGGTTACTGTCTCCTTTAGGGTATTTCAGTAAATGTGGTGGGAAATAATGTCTTTGTCTGTGTAAGAACAGATAACATTATGTGGATAACAGTTTACGAATTTAGCTAAATCTGCATCTTCACATGTGCTTAAAGTCTTCTGTAAAGAACATCAGCCCTGGAACTGTGCTGATGTAAGAAAATTTGATTCTAAATTATTTTCCTAATTAAGCAGTGCTGAATAACCTCAGCAATTCTGAAGGTTTCAAAAAAGGACAGCAAGAAATCTCCACTCTTTTCTTTGTGGATCTCCATTTCTACATTATGACAGGAGGTGACAGCCCTTCTCAAGTATTGGGAAGGACCAATGTGTTCTAAGTGAATTAACATCCCTCAATGTACCAAAATAACTGCATTTGCAGTACAATGCTGAATAAGTTTTTTTTTCATTCTGATCAGAACCATTTTCTTGCGTGTTTTATTCGTTAAGATTGAAACTTCTATTTATGTGTGTGTGTTAAAATAATTCACTGTCGATTCTTTTTTATGTACCGAGAAGTAGTGTGTAAATATGACTGGCCATTCAAGTCTGTTAGTGAAAAACAGGTTTCTGCTTAGAGCCATTCCTTGCAATGTGTCCACTTGCTGGAAATTGTACTTCAAGTATTGCATGCAGCTGAGTATTTTTTTTTTATCAAGGCCCATGCAGTCTAAAGGATGGGAGTCCTTGTATTGTAACAGCAATTAATGTATGGTCACCACACTTGCTGTGTCATGCAAGAATTCTGTGAAGGTGCAAGTTACTACTGTAATCAAATATTTTCTGACTGGGATTTAAAAAAAGGATGCAATTGCAAACTGGCTTGTCATTTTTAACATATCAGCATTGTAAAACCTAAATTTGGGACAAACTCCATATTGTGTCTTAAAGAAGTGCATGGGTTTTTTTTTCTTAATTTAAAGAATTCAGCCTGCTTTGGGTAAATTTTATCAGGTGAAATGCAAATTGTGGATTGTTGAAAAGTAGCAGATATGTGCATCTGTGTTTAACTTCTCTACACAATTATTCCACAGATAAACTAATAGCTAATGCAATAATTTTAACATTTTTCTTCTCATTCATGATTGTTTCATAGTGGCTGGAATGGCTGGCACTGCTCATATTGATGGAGACCATATTGTTGTATCAGTTCCTGAAGCTGTCCTAGTTTCTGATGTTGTTACCGATGATGGAATAACTCTTGATCATGGCTTAGCAGCTGAAGTTGTCCAAGGACCTGACATCATAACTGAAACTGATGTTGTAACAGAAGGTGTAATTGTTCCCGATTCTGTTTTGGAAGCTGATGTTGCTATTGAAGAAGCTTTAGATACCAGTGATCATGTTTTGACTTCTGATCTAATAACAGAAACCGTTAGAGTTCCCGATCAGGTTTTTGTGGCTGATCTTGTAACGGGTCCTGATGGACATTTGGAGCATGTGGTGCAAGACTCTGTGTCAGGAGCCAACTCACCAACGATGGTTTCAGAAGAAGTTCTCGTAACGAACTCAGATTCTGAAGCAGTCATTCAAGCAGCTGGTACTGTTCCTGGCTCCACAGTGACTATAAAAACAGAAGACGATGATGATGGCAAGAGCACATCTGAGGACTACTTAATGATATCTTGTAAGTTAAACAGAAGTGGATATGAACAAGAGATAATCTGAAGTGGAAGTGGTCTGGTGGGGAGAAGTTCCTCTAACTGGTTCTTGCTGCATTGTGTACTGGAACTCTCAAATAATAGTCTGTTGCCCAGTTAATTCTTGGTGTCTGGATTTGGGGTTTCATGATGAAAAATTCATTATCATTGATACATCAAGAAAAAGAATGACATTCATGCTGTTGAGTGAATGTGTGTGTATGTTTCTGAAACCAGATATTCCTGAAAATTAAGACAAACACATTGCAAAGTTAAACATTCCACGCATTTTTAGTATAATACGGGGTATTTTTTTTAAATACACAGGTATATTACCGTGTTACATGGATTGTTGTAAAAATAATGTGTTTGGTTAAATCATTAAACTCCAACAAAGAAGTTAGATTTTAAGATACTTGACACATAATTTTCTCTTATGTGTCCATGAAATATTTGTTTAGCTGTATTACAAATCAAAATGGGCATTTTATTGTATGCTGTGGTGTTCTGGACTGGACTTGACATTAAGGGGTTGTGTGTATTAATTGATTGGCTCTATAACACTGGAAAGTAGCTGCCCATTTCCCTTTCCATGCAGCACTCAACTCTGAGGAAACTGTATGGTCCTATGCTACTTGAGTGGACTCTCCTGAAAGCACCTTAGGTATCTTGGTTTTATTGTCACACAAATTTGATAAAATGTATGATAGTTTTAGATTTTTGACTTCTGCAAATGAGTTATTGAAATGTGAGAGGTCAAACCAGGCTTTATTTAGTCAGAAGCAACATGTTAAAAAATGGCAATGCCAAGTGTGTCAAAGTGTCAGCTTGTTCACAGCAAGCTGCATTTAATGCAACTTTCAAGACAGAGGACATGACTGGTGATTGTAATGATCTCAGTATTTCTTATTGTTTATGTCCCTAATGCAAAATACATTTTTGGTCTTTTTTGTGCAATATGGGATGGACAGCAAATATTTTTTATCACTTTCATTACTGTAATGCCGTATGTTACTAATGGTAATAAAAATGGGGTTTGTTTTTTTTTTTGAAAAAGAACCAAAAAGCCCTCAGTCTAAAAGCAAATTATACCTACAACAGAAAAAAAAATTGTGTGTTTGTAAATGAAGCAACACCATTTTTACAGTCAGTTGTTTCACTGAAAAAATTCCTCCTTTCTGACAGAGTACTTACGATGAGTTGTATTCTGTAACTGCGGTATTTCCAACTGCACCTTTGTAATTGTAAGTAAAGTCATCTTTGGAATTTCTTCTAAGATAGATAAGTGTGATTGATAATGATGACCGCTGCACGTAGACAAGAGCATCTTAAATGTTCAGTAACAGTTACCTGATAACTCCAGCTGTGTCTGGTACGTTTATAGTTTTGTCATATGTTCTTTAGCCTGCCAATGGCTTTTGCAATGCTTTAAAGCCAGCTTGAGACTTAGTTTTCAGCAAATTATATTTTTTATATGTATATGTGTGTGTGTATATGTATACACACATCATCATGGTATGCCTGAATACTCACAGTTGGAAGCTACATTGCTAGTTTGGAATTTGAAGTAATCATTTTAGATAAATTGAGGCAGTCATAGAATCGCAGAATTGTTCAGGTTGGAAAAGACCTTTAAGATCAGCAAGTCCAACCATTAACCCAGCACTGCTAAGTCCACCACTAAACCATGTCAGTAAGTGCCACATCTATACTTCTAAATACCTCTAGAGATGGGGACTCCACCACTTCCCTGGGCAGCCTGTTCTAATGCCTGACAACCCTTTTGGTAGAGACATTTTTCTTGTATCTAGTCTAAACCTTCCCTGGTGCAACTTGAGGACATTTCCTCTTGTCTTGTCTCTTTTTACTTCAGAGAAGAGACCAACCTCCATCTCAGTACAACCTCTTTTTAGGTAGTTGTAGAAGGTCCCCCTAAACTTTCTTTTCTCCAGACTAAAAACTCCAGGTCCCTCAGCCTTTCTACATCAGACTTACTCTTCAAACCATTCACCAGCTTTGTTGCCCCTCTCTGGGCTCACTCCAGCTCCTCAATGTCTCTCGTAGTGGGGGGCCCGAAAGTGAGCCCAGGGGTCAGGGTGCAGCCTCACCAGTGTCAAGAACAGGGAGACAATCCCTGCCCTATTTCTGCTGGCCACACTGGTGCTGATACAAGCCAGGATGTCAGTGGTCTTCTTGGCCACATGGGCACAAACTTGCTCAGCCAACACCCCCAGACCCTTTTCCACCAGGCAGGTTTCCAGCCACTCATCTGTGTGGTGTTGCACAGGGTTGTTGTGGCCCAAGTGCAGGACCCAGCATTTTGCCTTGTTGAACCTCGTACCACTGGCCACAGCCCATTGATCCATCTTGTCCAGGTCCCTCTGCAGAGCCTTCCTATCCTCAAGGAGATCAACACTCCCACCCAACTTGGTGTCATCAGCAAACTTGCTGAGGATGCACTCTGTCCCCTCATCCAGATCATTGATAAAGATGAATTCTCTTGCCTCTGCTAAGTTTTGAGGCTGTGTATTATGTATTATGTTGGGTGTGGCAGCTTGGCACAACAGAATACCTGATATTTATTTTTTCTTAGTAAAATTTAATCTTACATAGTTGGGGGAAGTTTGGGTTTTAAACGTTTTTACATTTACCTTGAATTGTTATGTTTGTGCAGATAAACTGTTGTGTGGAATAGATAAATGCCTCAGTTTATCAAGCAGTTTAAAGCACCTTTTATTTACTTACATTTTTAAATTGTCAGATGTTCAGTAGAAACTGTAAAAAGTTACCTTCATTTTTCTTTTGGGGGGTGTATATATATATATGGACTGTTTAACTTTTTTATAATGTAAACCACATCAAAATGATAGTTTATAAGAATCTCAAAATACTTAGCTGTCTTTTAATGAAATCTAGCATCTAGAAAGGGTGATTTTTACGTAAGGTGACAGATAATGCTCTTAGGGAATACCACCAGCTGTTCTGTGGAACATACACATTTTAGGCTGTAAAGCTGAGCTGAGTGTGGGATTTTAACTGACCTTACTTTTTTGTTGGGAGTTACAGTTTAAATATACTGAAAGCTGATTTATCACCATTTAAAGACATTGCCACATAGCTATTTTATCCACTATTGGTAATTATATTTTTGTGTAAATACTCTTTGGAAGATAAGAAGTTTCTCTTGACAGTTGTGTAAATCAGCTGCATGTGATTTAGTAATGGGAAATTTACACTAGAAGATGGTCACCACTCTGCTCTCTCAGTGCAGACAAATTCAGCTTTTTTAAATCAGCTTTAGAAGGTGATTTAATTCTTAAATATTTCTCTGATACGTTCACAACGTATGCCATGGGATATACACGATCCCTTGTTTAAAATATCCAGAATACCTGTTTAAAAAGGAAATTCTGAATGCAAATGTTGGGATCGTGAATCCAGTCCATCTCGCACCGAGATGGGAAAATTAGGAGCAGTGCATCCCGTTTTGCCAGGGAGGAGTTAGGACACATGTAGCTTAAAGCATACCCTTTTTTTGTTTTTCAGGTTTGCGATATTCAGACCCACAGCGGATTGCCAGCTCCTGATCCGTGTGCTGGCCCTGCATGCACTATGTTGGTGACCTCATACCCACCAAAGAACAACACTGGAGCTGGCCTTTAGGGGTAAGGTACTGTTCCACCACCACCTCCTTTTTAGTATATTACAATACAGTGTTACGTAAGTTGCTAAACATTTTAATATTAGTACTCCTCTCTTGTAACCTATGGGATATAAAATAAGTACATCAGAGATTAGAAAACAATTTAAAAATGTAAAACCATGGGACTTATCTTGCCCTCATGTTATCCCTACGGGCTCCTATGGTGGGTGTGATATCACCAGCATAGTGCATGCTGAGGCATCACATGAATTGGGAGCTGGCAATCCACGGTGAATCTGGACATCACACACCTGAAAACAGCGAAGTAAGGTAAGTTGAAAATTGGAAGTGTGCTGAGTTTTCCTTTAAACTTTGTTTATTTAGGAGGATTCAGCATATATTTATGAAGGTTCTCTGTTGTGTTTTTTCAGTTAATTTTAAGTGACGAGATATTAATATGTAGTGCTTCTGGTGGATGAGTCAGATCTGGAAGACACTTTCATGTTCCATTGACCTAAAGTAAGCATTCCTGTTCCTGAGAACTATCACTGGGAAAAGTCATCAGATAATTTAGCACTGATGGGTTAGCAGTCTGTGATTGAAGTTGTATTATTTTGACAATAGAATATTTCACCATCTGTTTTTGAAAATAGTCCTAGTATTTTGAAACTTGACAAAGATTACATATGTCCTGCTGTGTTGATTGGTTTCCCCTTACCTAAATGTGTTTAAGAAGTAGATTGAATGCATGAAATTTACTTCATGTAAGACAGCAATTTAAGCAATAGCAATTGGCGATTCAATGTCTTTTTATTGTTGAGGTATTTGAAACAAGAGGCAACATCTTGCAAATGACAGCCTGTATCAGTATCATTTTCTCAGTCCCGTTTGTATTTTTCAAATTTTGTTATATTACACCTTTGATTTTTTTAGAAAAGTGATTCCAGAGGCCCTGGGTACAGAGGCTTCCCGATACGTTTCCGTTACTTTAGCTTAAGCTGTAGAATCTGAAGACCTTTGAAAACACACAGGGTGCTTGGTGGTGTGGAAGTAACCACAGCTCCCTATGGTTTTAAAGGATATTGAAGATGTGGGGCTTTAATTGAAATATAGCATGTGAGGATCCATGCTCTATTCATGTATTTTACTGTATGTTTTTGGCTGAAAGTGCATATTCTTATAAAACTGTAAAATTGAAAAAAATTCTCCTTTTTTTCTTTCTGTAATTTTTGCTGCATTGCAACTGATGTCCTGGTAAGGCAACTGTCGGAAATTGCTTGGATTTCCTTATGTTCTTTCACCAGATACATAGTGGTGTACACTCATTGTCACCCAATAGTAGTTAAATAGTTGGAAATTTTTTTTCCATAAAGAAAACTTATTACCACATGCATCTGATTACTCAGCTGTTCACTAGGAAGTTGCCATTGTTAAATAACCTTCCAGTACAGAAACGTTTCTTTTCCGGGTTAAACTGATAATGTCTTAAGTTTATAAAATTTATGAGTTTAGAAGAAATAGGTGTTGCTTGAGTTGCAGATTTGAAAATAACTTTACTTCCACCTACCCTTTCTAAAATTACGTTAACAGCTTACAATTGGTGATTTCTTTCACTCAGCCTTTAAATATTCTTTCTGCATTTTGGCAGCATGTTTGGTCATACAGCTGTTGATGGTATCACTCCTACCTTGTTACCTCCAGTCCTTCAGAAACTCACATGCAGTGGAAATGTTCACTGTACTAGAACAAAATGCATGTGTATCACTTTAAAGAATATAGATAAGAAACACTTATAAATTATAAAACCATGCAGAAGAGAAAATGGTCTTCAATAAATTCAAACAGAGTAAATATATAGAAATACTTTTTCGAAGATAAGTAGGTTTTAGCATCTTGCCTTTTCCTATTAGCAGAGGATACAAGACCCTCTCTTATAACAACTCCATTCTAGCAGCATAAAAAATGTCAGCAGATGCAATAACACCCCCATACTGGATATAAAGTTGTACTGATAACCTGATGCTGGTAAACTTAAGCATCAGAGAAATGTGCTATGTTCTCTGTTAGCTTTCTCATCTGTGATGTTTGTAATTCTTAGTGTTCCCTTTCTGCAAGGTAACGTGAACGCCATGCAGTGCATGTCACCTTCTAACAGATGGTGTTGATGTTGCTGGAATCAATTTTAATTTATATTTAGGAAAAAAACAACAAACAAACTTTTCTCGAGGAAGTTCTATTTTTTTTCTACTGATCCGAGTTCAATATTTTTTCAGCAGTGTAATTAATCTCTTATTAACAGAAACAAACTGCTATTTTTCATCAAAATAATTTTCAGAGGTTCTAAAATAAAACCAAATACTTGACTTATTTATAGCTACATTATTATATCTAGTTCTGTCCTCAATAACTTCTGTACTCTTCTGGTGCAGTCCAGGTGTTTCTGTGGAATCCTCTCCATGAGTAGGAAGAGCTTAGTTTGGTGTTGCTGTGGTGGATTCCTGCCCTGCTGCAGGAAGGGCATCTGCTCCTTTTCTAGCAGGTTCTGAACCACCTCGCATGACTGCCTAGAATATTAAGAGAAGCTTAAACTAACTCCAGTCTACCTCAGTACTCCAGGCTGTAGCCTGAAGTAGTCAAGAGCAGCTCTTCAAGGGCAGTCACCACTGCACAGAGGGCACTGGAGAGCACTGCAGCCATCCTTTTATTGGTCATCAGAGCCTGCAGTGTCCCCATTGAACAGGCTCTGCTCTTGGTTGTGAAACACTGTCACTGTGATATCAATTTAAATGATTTATTTTCTTTAACCTAGTTTTCACATACTTCAGTGTTATATGTGCAGTAAATTGCTGTTTCCCTGGAATGTATTTATTTCAGATTTTGTTTATATTTTGTGGAATTCTCCCCTATTTATAGGATTTCAGTGGGTGTTAAGCATTGCACAGGTTTGTGTTGACCATCTGTATAGGAGCTAATTTTATCCACCAAGAGAAGTGCGTTGACAGTACATATGTCAGAGAGATGCTTAGTTCAGTGGACTCCATATTGGGAATTTGGGGTATACATTTGTATGGATATCTATGTGAATACCCTTTTTACCAAAATAGCGTTACTTCTACACTTGTAGTAGTTGAATGAATTTTTGTTGTATAAATGAGCATTTTGAATATACAGACCAATACCTCCGGGTGACTAAGTTGCATACATAAAGAATAAGAAGTCAGTTTCACATGCTAGCATTTGCATTTGTTGTCACTGTATCTTTTAATCAGCCAAATATTATACACTGATCTTTAATTTACATGTTTTCAAATGGTAAAGTGGATAGAATCGTAATTTCTTTTAGAGTGAAGATGTCAGATTTTTCATGCAGACTTCTTTCATTGGGAATATATTCGAAGTCATCACTCTTCATATTTCAGTTACTGAATTTTAGAGCAGTGAAATTTTGGGGGACTTGGACTGTAACAGGCAATTCTGGGTTAATTTTTAACACTTTTGATAGGTGTTTATTTTTACTTACTGATAGTTTCAGAAATAACCAATTACCACATTCTCTTTGATGACAAGCTCCCTATTGTGGTCTTCATTCTGTAATTCTTGCTGTGTTTACCGAGTTGCAATAAAATGAGTATTGGACTTCTGGAATCTCTTTTAAGTATCTTTAGGTTAACTGTTCTGTAAAGGCTATTCATGAATAGAAACCTTTACTGTGCATGGGGGTGGTAGTGGAGAAAGTCATTGTAGTGATTACTCTGACTTTTAAAAAATCAGTTTGAGCCTCATTATTATTCTCTTATGTTTACAGTGGATGATGTTGGAGAAAAATTGGACCATATAGGAAGCACTCCCTTGAAAATCAGCACTGAGGTGGCAAATGATGATGTTGCTAAAGATGATGGGTTTGGTTCAGAAGTTATCAAAGTCTACATATTTAAAGCTGAAGCTGAAGATGATGTCGAAATAGGTACCTATTAAATTCTACGTATTCTTCCAGTAGTGTGAAGTATTTCAGGGTATTCTCATTTGTTCTTAATTTCATGTCATCTACTGACTGGAATGTCTTGTAGAAGGTGACATTTGTGGAGGCTGCCCATACAGGGTAAACGCTGGGTATGTATTAATCTTGAGTTCTTTTTCAATTGGCAGTATTTATTTTCAGGCAACCAAAGCCCAAATATAGAACTGTCTGTTTGTCTGCAGCTGTTTTTTAACTCCTGCTTCTCTCTAGTGTTTGCAAGACTGTGTCAATGCAGGAGAGCCTCTAGAGTGGATTGCAATCATTGAGCAATCTTTGGTGGCCTTGATGCAGAAAGAGGAGAGGAGTGCTGGTGCTTTAGAGACATAGTCATTTCCAAACCTATAGAAGAAACTCAGAATTGCTGTGCAGTTCTCTTGCGCAGGAAGATCCAGCACTTCAAGGGCTTTGTAAGCAGGCATACAGCTAACCGATGTTCTGTTCTTCATAACTTGTAAAAGCAGAGTCCCCTTTGCAGTTACAAGAGGTCAAACCTCTGTCTTGTTCCACTTTACCCTTTGCATTTAGGCACTGGAACATATCTGGCCTGGAGTCCCAGTGCCATTCACAGAGCAAATCGGCCTGACTGTTCTTCCTGGAGTGGAGAAGTGAGTTCATCTCCCATAGACCGGTAGCGTTGGCCTTGCCATGCTTTGAAAATCTTGGACTTGAGACAGAGCGATGGATTAGATCAGAAAACTCCTCCAATTAGTAACAATCCTGGTGCAGTTTTTCCAGTGGCTTGAACTGCTACTTCAGGAAATTTTTGGCACTATGGTGCCTTTATGTTTTTCTTCTCTGAGAAACAGTTCATCTTTTCAGATGCCCCCTGGCTTCCTGCCCTCCATGCAGTGGTGACTGCTCTTGAAGAGGCACTCTTGACTACTTCATCACAGGTTATATGCATCTTGCAGTGGAGATTATTTCTTTTGTAATTCTTCAGAATTTCCCTACCTGTTCCAAAGTGTCATAATGAAATGTTTCCTTTGCTTCCTTGGGATCTGTCTTGTGTTGCATGGCTGATAGGGGTAGCTGCTAGTTTAACTGTTTTCTCCACCATTGCCTTCAAAAGCATGAGGGTCTCCAAACACTGTATTCCACAGAGATGGGACACATCTCAGTGATTTTAATATTACCTCAGCTTTCATCTAGCTTGGGAACACTGAAATTTCACATGTTGATTGCAGAGGGAGAGCTGCTTTTTTGGTTGGAAGAAGGATGTTTGGTAAAATAGTCTATTTACAAACACAGGGAGTGAAGGATCAATGTATATCAATGTATATAATTTGAACTTATCCACCTAGCTGAGTATTTTCCATCAGGACCAGTCACAGTAGCAAACAAAGACTCTTGATGTAGTTGTTACTTGTTCTGCTATTATCTGCAGCTTCTGTACTCACTGTTCAGTCCCTGAAATGCGTGGAATACTTAAGTATCAATATTTATCTGGCACTTCTCTCTTGACTCAAGCATCGATGTCAGATTCCAGGTCGGGGCTTGTTCTTTTGCCTCTGTTCAAGTAAGGCAATGAGCCAAAGCTTGTTAGTCACATGGAGCAGGGCTGTGTGGGCCGTGTTCTCATTCCCTTCTTTCAACTGTTAATTTTTGGATTGTGTTGTCCCCAGGGATTCAGTGCATCACCTTACATCCCTGCTAGTCTTTCCCTCTAGATAATGTTCTTGTTGAAGTAATTGGCAATGACATTTGCTCTCTCATGGTTTGACAAGTGCAACCCCAGAAGAAGTTACGTACTACTCAGTCCTGTGTGATGAGGGAAAATTACCTAAGAATTAGTTTTGGCAAAGTGAATAAATGGGATTTTGGGAGAGAAAGAGGTGTAAGAATTGGCTGTTCACATCTCAAGAGAGAATTTAAAGATTGTGTTTGGAGCAAGATGAGATTTACAGTCAATTTTTTGGGGGTGTGAGCAGAAGTATGTTTCCAGTTGTGCCTCAGCTCACTGCTAGAGGCATAAAGGCTCTTGATCCTTCTTGGGTAGTGCTTGTTCAGTCCTGAATTTATCAGGACACACTGAAAGACCTTTTTTCCTTACCTGCTCCGAAGTATCAAACTTGCATGATTTTATGGCAGACATGTATGTAAAAACATTTAATTGGAGTTTTATGAAATAGCTGTTTGTACATAAGAAGAAAATACTTAAATCTGAAGTTAATCTGCACACTGGCTTTGTTTACATGTACCTAATGTGTTCAATTTCTTTTTATTAAAGGTGGGACAGAAATCGTCACAGAGAGCGACTTTCACAATGGACATTCTGTAGCTGGAGTAATTGAACAAGGAGGTGTTGGTAGAATGCAGCGTGAAAAAATGGTTTACATGGCTGTGAAGGACTCTTCTCAGGAAGATGAAGATATTAGTAAGCATAATAAGAAACGTATTTGTTTCTCATGCTGTTTTGTACATCACTATAAACACCATTCCCAAGGACTTTCTAAATTTTTCTGAAGGATTCTTCAGCCTACATGGGCTCGTCTTCCCTAAAAATAAAAAGCAGGCTATAATTAAAGTGATGTGGATAAATGCACTTTGTGCATACTATAGTCAATCATTTCATTATTAATAGTAAATTTAACATGTCTATGGATGAAGTTAATGAGGTTAGTCAAATTTCTCATTTCTCTGCTTACCTACTGTCAGTTGCCTCCTTTAATCAGCTTTCTGGCAAAGTGGTAAATAAACGTCATCCATCAGCTATAGGTTTTTAAGTTTGTATATCTGAATTTATGTTGGTGTTTGGTTTGGATTTGTGCTTATTGGTACGTGCTTTCTCTCTTTAAGGAATGTCTGAGTAAACAGTGGCCAGCTAAGGGGAAGTGGTGATTCTAAATGCCAAAGGAAGAAAAGTTATTTGTAACTAGTATCAATCAAAGTGAGAGCAAATTCAATGAAGGAAAATTTAGGATGAGCAGAATCGAGCTAAAGATTTATTCTTCTCCTTTAATCTAGGCTGTGCTGAAATAGCAGATGAAGTTTATATGGAAGTCATTGTAGGTGAAGAAGAAGCCACGCCACTTCCAGACACGCAGCTCGAAGACTCCAGCATGAATAAAACCTTTGTCCCTGTTGCTTGGGCTGCTGCTTACGGTAGGGATCTGTATGCTTTCTTTGAAAATCCCTGCCATTATTTTCTCCCTGGTCTAGTCTCCAGAATCTCTGTGCAAATGTGATAATCTCTCACCTTGTCCTAAAGGTTTGGAAATAGCTCCTTCTGATCTTTTAGCAGTGTCAGTTAATGGAGTTGATGAACTGATACGAAAAATCATTTTGACATCATTCATAACCTTTTACACATAAGGTCCTTGGGGTTTTTGCAGTTCAGTGTGAAGAAAACAATTTCTACATCATTGTGTTTTCCCAGTGCTGGTCTGTCAAACAGTTACAGATTGCCTGAGTAGCTGATTGTCTTGCATATAATGAATGGATTGCTGTATGCTGAGTTTTATGGAGTAGAAAGGAAAGCTGTTAGGAGAATTTTTATACAGTTCTGGATTCCAGCTCAGATATACAGAATGCATGGGGTTTAATGGTTAAGTTGGTTGTTGAAGATCTTGAAAACTAGGAATAACCTTAAGTATTTTACAATAGCTAGGAGGAAGGGGAAGAAACTTCAGAAAGAGAATAGGAGGAATAAGTGTATAAAAGAGTTCCTAATTTCAGTTTATGTAACTGTTTAAAACCTGTTAATCTTGCTAAAAAGGTAATTTGTTCTCTAGCCATCTTTCAGATAGTAGAAGCATCTTATCAGGATGTATTGCAAATTCTAAATATTCTTTTGTTTCTTTTTTTTTTCTTGGATTTTGGCATGTTAAATGTGCATTATGAGGGTGTTGGGTCATCCATGCTGTCTGTAAGCTAATTAGTTAAAATTCATTGGCGTGGTATTTGTAAGCAGAGTAGTTGGGCTAATAAAGTGGTTTAGAGCTACAGAACCTTGGCATGTAGCAGTAACCACTTTCAATCCAAAGTGAGGAATATGCTCTTAAGGTATTACTTCTATATCTCCAAACTTTGCAGTGCCTCATGTAGATAGGTGCTGAGCGGCTGATAAGGTATAAGTCTTCTTATCTGCCTAGTTATACTCCAGAAAGATAAAGTGCTTCCATCTCAAGCACAAATAGTGGATTTCAGATAACCTTGTTTCTGGATTGGTATCTGAGGTTATATATAAGGTTGAAAGTTTGCAGAAACAAACATACTAATTTGAAAAGCAGGAAAGACAGTTGGATGCAAACGCAGCTTTAGTAGATGTTAACTATTCAGAAAGATGTGATTTTATTTCCTGGGGCTCATAATTATGAACTACTGAACTGACTGTGAACTGCACATCTCAGTTTGAATAGAGTTAAGCTGTTAGCTAAGTTAGTTTTCTCTCTTTATCAGGCTTTCAAAACCATTGTCTTTTAAAAAAAGAGTTTAAATTTATAATGACTAAAATACCATTTTCTGCAGGAGATGAAAGAAGGTTACCCAGAAGATACGAAGATGGTCAAGCAGCAGGTAAGAACATGTAACACTGCTTGGTTCAGCATTAAAGCTAACTTGCTGTCTTTGAGAATATGTATGGTTATGGGTCAGTTCTTCTAATCTGTTAATGCAGAAAAATTGTCCATAAAGTATATATTGAAGGACTCTACAGTCTTTCTCTGCCATTTTGAAATGAAAAATAGGTGTGCTGTAGGTCTTCAGAGTGGGTGGGGAAGTTGGGAGGATCTGCCAGGTTCAGTATTAGAGTTTTGTAGTTAATAATGTAGGTAATGCAGTTGCTAAGAAGAAAACCCAAGTTGAATAAAAAGGAAGCAATCAGCATAACTTGTAAGAAATTAATGTAGTGAGAAGTATGAGAAATCAAGGAATAGACTTGAAAATTAATCAGTGTTTAAGGAATTACATTCTTGATTCTTGCCAGCAAAGATAGGTAGTGCTTTATATTGGTACTCTTTTATGTACGTTCATTACAAAAAGTAGATATGCTGCTGTGCAATTCCAGTCACCAGTCCCAAAGAAAAAGGTTGTTTAAGGTTTTTTATGGTGTCTGATTTTTGTTTCTAGGAAATAACTTGGATACACGATTAGAAAACAAAAACGGTAATGCAACACAATACCTGCAGATTTGTGATAGCGTTAGCACTAATAGAGTGCTAAAACAAAAAACCAAGAAAAGGAGGAGAGGAGAGGCCAGGCAATGGCAAACAGGTAAACACTGTATGGTTATGCATAATGTCATGGAGTGGCACTGACTCCTGTATTACCATTCCTTTTCTTCTGTTTTTTAAAGCTGATGCAGAATTAAAAAGCACAAACGATGATTTGCGTATTTCCTGTGTCCTTCCCCCCTCCAGTTCTGCGAATAGAAAATGTAATCATTTTTGCTGTTCAAAGTCAGTACACTCAGGGCTGGTGCAGTTCATTTGAATTTTGCAAGTTATTAAAGCATACTCATGGATATATTCACTGCATGTATGATGCTGCTGGTATGTTTGAGCAGTTTCTAAAACAGAACTATATAAGCTGTAGGTGCTGTGGATTGGTTGTTTTTAAGCTACTGAACCATTCTCTGCCTGCTGCAAGTGTAAGTGCATGAATCTGAACAGCAGTTGGCTGATTTAAAACTTCTTAATCAGTAAGTTTGTTTCCTTCATAACTTGTTTTTGTTTGTTTAAAAACAGCTGTTATAATAGGTCCTGATGGACAGCCCTTAACAGTTTACCCTTGTCATATTTGTGGGAAAAAATTTAAATCCAGAGGATTCTTGAAAAGGCACATGAAGAATCATCCAGATCATATGATTAAGAAGAAGTACCAGTGTACAGACTGTGACTTTACAACTAACAAAAAAGTAAGTTTCCACAATCATCTGGAAAGCCATAAACTTATAAATAAAGTTGATAAAACGCATGAGTTCACAGAATATACAAGAAGATACAGAGAAGCAAGCCCATTGAGTTCTAATAAACTCATACTGAGGGACAAGGAGCCCAAGCTACACAAGTGCAAATATTGTGACTATGAAACTGCAGAGCAGGGACTACTTAATAGACACCTCCTTGCAGTTCATAGTAAGAACTTCCCTCATGTGTGTGTGGAGTGTGGGAAAGGATTCCGTCACCCATCAGAGCTGAAAAAGCATATGAGGACCCACACTGGGGAAAAGCCATACCAGTGTCAGCACTGTGTCTTCAGGTGTGCTGATCAGTCCAACCTGAAAACTCACATCAAAACCAAACACGGGACTGATCTACCATTTAAATGTGAGCACTGTCCCCAGGCTTTTGCAGATGAAAAAGAACTGCAACAGCACACAGAACTCTTTCAAGGGCATAAGACTCACCAGTGTCCACATTGTGACCATAAGAGCACCAATTCAAGTGACCTGAAGCGACACATTATTTCAGTTCACACAAAGGATTTTCCCCACAAATGTGAGGTATGTGAAAAAGGCTTCCATCGTCCATCTGAGCTCAAAAAGCATAGTGAAACCCATAAAGGTAAAAAAATACATCAGTGTAGACACTGTGACTTTAAAACGTCAGATCCTTTTGTACTTAGTGGGCATATCCTCTCAGTTCACACCAAGGACCTGCCTTTTAAATGCAAAAGATGTAAAAGAGGATTTAGGCAGCAAAACGAACTTAAGAAGCACATGAAGACCCACAGTGGAAGAAAAGTTTATCAATGCCAGTATTGTGAATATAGCACTACGGATGCGTCAGGCTTTAAACGACATGTAATATCAATACACACAAAGGACTATCCACATAGGTGTGAGTATTGCAAAAAGGGGTTCCGTAGACCATCCGAAAAAAATCAGCATATAATGAGGCACCACAAAGAGGCCATAATATGATCTCCAGAAGGAAGCAATTTAGAAACTGTGATATGCTAATTGGGGAAAAAAAATATCTCATGAACTGTTTCTCCTGGTTTCAAAGCTTGATATTAAATCATAACTTTACATTCTTTGTATTAAAAGTCTTAAAAGTATTAGGGTTGACAGGGGATCTCATAGCCCTATGATTGTTGCTTATCAGAACCTAAAGAGCACTATAGAATGCAGAAGGATGGATGAATGTCTTAAATTTGCAGAAAGATGGATGAATGTCTTGAAATTAATAGTATTACACGTCGTTAAGCTATGGAAGACAAAACAAAGGTGATTGTGTTACCCATTTTGTCAGTAACAGCGTTTGTCTCCAATATGAACACAGTTCAGATATATGGTGGGGTTATTTACAAACTGTTTGCAAAGGCGACCGCGTCTTAACTTCTTGTGCAGTTTTGAAAGGAGAGTATTAGCCAGTTACTTGATCATAACGTTTTTAAATCGTGCCTAGGAATTAAATTCCAGAACTGCTCAAATCTGGGGGGGTCTCTTTTGGTTTTGTGGGGGTTTCTTTTAAAAAAAGACATTTCATTAGGAAACTTTTTTGTTTCCTTTATTAGTTTAGGTCCAACAAGTAAATTTTTAATGGTTTCAAAGCTGCTAACCTATTTCATTGCAGGATATGATGTTTAAAATATAGCATTATGTCATGGTCTCAGAGGTGGTGTTCTGGTGCTAGGGTTAAAGGTGTGTATGTATATAATTTCCCTTTTTTATCTGAATCTCCAGTTGAATGTTGTTCAGTATGGCACATAGAACAAAATTAACTTTGGATTTGACTTTCTTTTTCCTAAAGGATAAAACGGATGCAGCTCATAGTGTTGTGACACAACACTGAATTCCTTTCCTCGCTACTTTAAAGTTGTCTCTAAAAAAACCCATTGAAAACAGACTTGAAAAATGACAGATTTTGTTAATTCACAGTACTTAGAAGTTCTTTAGGGCAGTGTTCTTAACTGGTATGACGAGTGTCGTCCTACCTCCTGATGTGAAATCTTCCATATAGACATGAAATTGCACCTTTTAATCAATCCTTTAAAAAAGTCTCTACCATACTATAAACATGCATTTTCAATCTGTAAGAAAGTATATATGCAGTATTTAACCAGAGAAATACGCTGCCGCTAGAGTTTGGAGGTGGATCTTCAGTTTACAGTGTATACATTTAAAATATGCATCCCTTTAAACAATGCTTTGTGTTAGCATGCTGCAAATCAAATGGCGCTTAATATAACAAGCTGGTCTAGGGCTATTTAATGAAAAACCTGTTCATAAATGTTATGCATATAATGTGTATTTTTTACTTTTTTAGTTGCTTCACGTTTGCACACAGCTGTTCACATGAGAAATTGTAACTTCATGCTATATTGTGGCTTTGTGTTTCAGAAATGTTCATATTTTGGTTTTTTTGCACCAGATGAGAATCAGTTCCTTGAGAATAAATTTTTTTTATATTTCTAAACTTCAGAAAGTTAAATTTGGGAAATCTCTTTAGAAAACTCCGTGTTTTATGTGGCTGTAAAAACTGATGTACACGCTGTAAAATAAGAGTGTCACTGTTATGTGGGATTATGATTTCTAAATGTGTTACTCATCGTAACGGGCATACAATAAAACGCATCTCTTGCACTCCAAATTTTTTGGAGTTTGCTTTTCATTTATGGTGTTCAGGAACGTCTCATTCTGTGTAAATTTGCTTAATATGTTGAATTGTGTTCCTCACTAATGACTGTGTAATAACTGTTTCAAGTAAAGAGCTGACTTGAGGTGTATTTGTCAGACAACTGAAGGGAGGCTGCCGGGGTTTGTTCGACTTTAACCTTTTGAAGTTGCAGGTATTGTGTTTGTGCTTATTTCTGAAATAATTATCAGCCGTGATACTGACATTCCTTGGAAATTTTTTCCTTTAAGTAAAGAGAACCTAAAACTTCTCACGTAGTTTGGGAAAAGCCAGGTAGGTTTTGTCTTTCTGTCCGTGTAATAAGATCGGCTTGCAAAATGGAACACTAAAAATAGTGCTCTTCATTCCCCTCTCTTTTAGAGTATTTGGACAATGACATCAGTAACAGATGTCATTTCTTTTAGAGCTTTTAGAAGAGAGTGCAATCAATATTAAGTGAGCTCCTCATTGAGGGCTTCCAGCAGGCTTTTAGCCAGTGAACTCATAGGTTCTGTACTAAAAACCAGAGATGAGGCAGACCTGAAGCTATTCACCTGGCTGTTGTTTGTGCTTCTGGTTTTGGTATGCCCAGCAATGAGAGGAGGCTGTAGGATTCAAAAACTTGTAGTGATGAAAGTTGTGGTGTTTTGACAATTGCAATGCTTTATTCCTGAATGCATATTGAATACATAGACTGAAGGAGTTTCTTCATAGCAGACTGAAGATGATCATTCTGACTCTGTGACAAAGCACACAGCTGTGCTGGCTCATTTTTCCACCGTACAGATGGACGGAACAATCAGGTATTTGACCATTTTAAGCATCTTTCTGTAGCCAGCTTTGTAGACTTAATCCCACATTGCGTAAGAGTTCATGGGGTGCAGACCAGGACATGGGGCTAGAAATGTGTCCTGGTTTCAGCTGGGATAGCATTAATAGTCTTCTTAGTAGCTGGTACAGTGCTGTGTTTGGATTCAGGGTGAGAATAATATTGGTAACACAATAATGGTTTAGTTGTTTGCGGTGTTTGCTCTAAGTCAGTGACTTCTCGGTCATACCTTTTGGAACACTAAGATCTGTGATGAACACGTTCTTCAAGACATGCGGGAGGGAGCAGTGATTGGAAAAACCACCACTGCAGTTGATTATCAGCTGAGGTGCAAATACAGGGAAGTGCTTAGGACTTGAAGCAGGCGCAGTCTTTATGTGTGTGCCCTGTTTTTTGTGATGGCTGCGTGGAGGGACTGCATTGGTAAACTCAGCAGGATGGTGCTGGGCAGCCTTCTCACTGTGAGTTACTGCTTTGCTTTGGCTGGTTTGTTGCATTTGCTTTTGGAACATTTCTTTACGTTAATTAGTCTGTTTCTCTTGGCAGCATATGGACAGCGAAAGCTAGCTAAGAAGGACAACTGGGAGCAAGGGCTGTCAATGAGACGAAAAGCCTGGAGTCTTCACCCACACAGGTTTAAGGTCAGTGGATTACTACCAATGCGTTGTTAAATTTCAAAGTTTATATCATCTGTCAGCCTTTTTGCTTGAGCGGTGGTGGTGAAATTCAGTAGCTTGTGATACCTCTGGGGGAGTGTGTGCTTCTGCTCGGCCCTTTGCTGGTCTCTCCAGTGCTGCTTAGATGTTGATGGCTTGAGGGTGGAATTACATGTCGTTACGTAGCTTGAAATTCCCACCAATGCTTCTGCTCCTTCATCCAGATCTGATGTCTGTCTGCATAGCTGCAGGTGTGGAAGCTTCTTGTAACTGTCCAGGCTGGACGGTGAATAGCACAGCGGGGGTGTTTAGGATATTAGGGGGGTTCTGATGGTTTAGGAAAAACAAGTGCTACTGTGGTTTGTGGAAAGGGGAAGGAATTGGCATGAAAAGACCTGTGCAGTGTGCTGCAGGTGTAACATAGGGGTGGTGGAGGAAAGGATGATGTAGATGTTGAGCTTAGGGAAAGATAAAGGAACGTACCTGCTAGGCCAAGAGAAAGAGGAGAGGAAGTGATACTGTATGCAATGCTCTTACTTTGTGTGTTGAGTAATTTAGGATCTTTTTATATAAATCTTGTGTATGTTTTCGTCCAAGAGAAAAGAAGACTTGAGCAGAACTTTTGTTCATTAACTCAGTTGTCTTTCCCTGGTAAATTCTGTGTAAAGCAAGCAGTTGGTTGATATTCTTGCCATGAGATTTTCCTTCTGAAATCTAAGAATAGAATTTCACCTGAATCCTGAGCACCTTGAGCCACAGGTCCTGGATTCTTTTCATTGCACTTTACTAGTAAGTATTTAAGCGAATTTGTGATGGCTGTTGTGTGGTTGCCATGGAAGTGTTGTGATTAGAAAAATGCTCAATGTCAGATCACGGCGGGATTTGTATCTCAGTGCTTCCACAGATCCCTGCTCTGTGTAGTCCGTGCTCCTACCCTGCCTGCTCCTTCCCCTAAGCCAACAGCAGAGCACCTTCCAGGACCCAGAGCAATGCAGCAGTTCTGCTTACTTGTTTTCAAAGCAGATGAGTTCCTAAGTGGTGGTAGGAAACAAGATGGAGACACTGCCACCTGTAAGCCTTGCGAGTGTTCTCACTATTGAATTGAATGATGCCAGTTGGTGGTGTCATTTTCTATTCCTTGTCCTGAAAACTGTGAATGATGTCTGCAGTGATTGGTGTGAAGCTGTGTGATCTCTGGCCTTTCAGAGGTGCCCTGCAGAAAACATGATTGTCCTTAACGCATACGTGCTTCCCTTCATGCATTTCTTGTGTGTCTTGCCTTTTGCTGCACTTTCAGTAAGGTCTTTGAGCTGTTTTGTTGAAAACAGTCCTTGCTTGTCAGCTGACTGGAAAGCATTGGTGCTAACTAAAAGGGTGAATTACCCTTGCCAGCATTTGGGATAGGATGCCTCTCCCCAGCACCAGGAGTGGAAAAGGTGGTGTGTGCTGCAGTGCTGGGCACTGGATGGAAGCACGAACACTGAGGAAGTTCAGCTGTTCCTGGCTGTGCTTAGGTGTCTCTTTTGCCTGCGCCTGCAGTGCTGTACGTAATGTACTAGCACAGCCCTGGCTGTGTGAGCAAGCAGTGAGTTTCACGAACATGTGCAAGGGTTGCTCTAAAATGTCAGATCTGTTCATGGCATCTTTTTACTTGAATCACAGCCGAAGAACTCCTGAAAGCCAGGAGCAAAGTGATTCATTCGTGAATTGATCATCATCTCTCTTTCTTTTTCAGATTTCAGATGTGCACAATTAAAGGTAGCGAAATCAAGAGAGAAAATAGAGGAGGACAGCAGCAGAGTGCTCTCAGGGTGAAGGTTCGTTACCTTGATGTAGTGTTTGAAGTCTCTGTCACCGTTTCAGCCAGAATGCAGGAGGTGTCGGTAACTTCTGAACCAGGGCTCTGCTTGGCTGTTGTTGTCCAGCCAAGGCAGTGCCTCTGTTCAGATGGCACAGAAAGGTGGGGGAAAGTCAGTGACAGAAACCAGAAGATAATTTTCTTCTGATCTACAGCATAAGAACAAGAAGCTCTGCCTGCTCTCAGGCAGTGAGGGCTTATTTAATAACTGTCCATAAAGGCAGCCTGATAGGATGGGATGTCTGTTATTGTAGATGTATCAAGTAAATGCTGCCCTTGGTCTTTCTCATTTGTTCTGAAAGAATGCAGAAGTCCTAGTGGGCCTACTGCAACTGAGGTGAAAAATTATCTAAGGCATACTGTTTATAACTAGGGGGATAAACACCACTTACAGAGATGAGTAAATGAGAACAATGTTTCTGTAAACTGCAGCACAAATAATCTGTTTGGTAAATCAGTTTCAGTTTAGAGGGAGTATCGGAGATGACTGCAAGTACCTGTACTTTTATAATAAAAAATACTAAATTTGCCTTTTAAATAATCTAGTTTGAAAACAAAACCACCCCCAAATGGCCATTATGTTTCACCTGCTGGTCTAATTCAGCTTGACACTAGCTGTTGCTTTGTATGATCTGGCAGTAAAATGTCTTGTTATGACCACATCTCTGTAGCATTTACAGCGTACAGAAGTCTTAAGCACTCAAACAACCCTTGGAGCAACTGATCCTGCTGCCAGTGCAGTATTGACATCTGTCTTTCCTGAGCAGCAAACTGGGCTTTTTTAAACTAGCTTGTGTGTGTTACCTACCTTGTCAAGTGTAGGGATCAATCACTGTGGTTTCCAGTTGATTATAGTGCCAGCTGTGTATGCAAAACAGAGCATTTGCCTCACTGGGGCCTGTGTCATGGGTTGTAATGTGAAAATGTAGTCAGAGCCAGTGTGTCTCTGTCCTTTAAGGGCATTCACTGCTTGTATGATGCTGTTACATGGTTGTAAGATTGATGCAATGGTTAGCAAATGTGCTGTACAACCCCTGCAGTGCCTGCTGCGGGTGCCCAGTGAGTGTGGCTGTTAATAACTCATGTTTCTACTCTCTGTAGCTTCTTCTGAGCAGCTTGTGTCCAGCCACTACTTCCAGCCAGTCAAGCCCAGCTGAGACCACAGCCAAGACCACAGTGAGTCAGATTATTTTGTGTCCGCTTTAGTTGGGATAACAGCACAGTTGTGCACAGGTAACAGTGTGGTGGCATTAAAGACCATGGAGCTCTTACCCTTTTTATTTCATTGTTCAGGTCACCAAAGGTGAAAAGTCATTAGGTGACTGTAACATATGTGATTTATTGGAACAGAATTCACTGACACTCTTCTGTGTCAGAGCATTTTAACTCTGTGTGTACCTTGTATCTAACTGCTCTACAGCCATGAGTGGTTATTTCAGGATCTAGTAGTGACTTGTTTCAGAGGGGCAAGGTGCTGTCATTCACATGAGGATGTAATTTATGGATTAGCCCCTCATTTCTGCCAGAAAAGGGACCCAGCATGAGTCCTTTTCTTGTAAAGATTCATTGAGAGGAACAGGCTGGATGAAGGACAGGCCATGTCGCACCACCTTGAACAAGCCCCTCCGACAGACATGAGATGCTTCCAGTACAAAGAGACATGGTTCAGAAAGTTAGTTATACTTAGGTTTATTTCATGGTTACACATGGCCTTACAGCATTCTTTCACCATTAATCATTGCCTGGGATATATATTACTTAATAGAAATATATGTCTGCAGAAACAGAGCAAAGCAAGAGCCCCACAGTAAAGACCCAGCACCTTCTGATTGCATAGTTTAAATTTTCCCTGTGATTCTTTGCTTAGACAGAGCCTCAATTATGAATACCAAATCATCATGAGAACTTCTGTGGTCCTGTAAGGAGTGGGAATGGTCAACGGGAGGTTGGGCTGATACCAGAATTTAGTCTAGGAGCTATTTTCAGTCTAAGTTTTTCTATATAAAAATACACCAAGTTCTTGACATTTTTAAGCAAAGCAAATAAATATTTATGGTTTATAAAGGTTCACCTGAAACTGCCTCAGCTCTGGTGTCACCAGCATTCTTTAAAATCACTGTTTACCTAATGATGTCACTGAACTGGGCAGCTCTGGTATTTGCCAGTTCAGATGCGAAGTTGTGTACCTGGTGTAAGTGAAAGTCATTTCCTTTGTGTCTGAGCTTCCCTTACACAGGCAGATGTGTGCTCTTCAGTGAGGTGGTTTTGAAGTTCCCCGTAATGGTGGTTTCTGGGGTTTGCTTCATCTTGGACAGGCCGTGGCACATAGAACAGCAATCTGGGAATCTGTGTGCAGTGAAACCAGCCATTCGGTGTGTACGGGACACGGATCTGTATCATTCCCACTTCTCAGCATGAGTAGCTAGGGCAGAGGAATATGGCTATGAGCGCAAGGAGGAAAAGGCTTCAGACATCTTCCTTTTGTATCTCAGATTGCTTCAGGACTGGCTGAAGAACAGAATTCAGTCACATCAAGAAAATGAAGTCCACAAATGCGTGGTGTGCCACGCTGTTCTGTGTCAAATGCATGTGTGTGAAGAAGTACCAGTAGCATCCGTACGCAGGTGGTGGTGGCAGATTACAGACACAGGTAACCGTGCATGTAACCGTGCATGATGAGACAGTGTTCTCCATCATCTTCATGCTTCCATGTCTTTGGCATGTTCCCCAGCCTTTCTCACTATCAAACTGAACCTTTTTGGGATGCAGAATAGCAGAAAGTAAAGCAGCTTTAAGTCACTGTGGACTCCTCTGAGCAGCTCTGATGGCCTGGAGATCTCTCTCATTCCTGACAGAAATAAGCAGTTAGAAGAAGATCCACAGATTTATTTCTGTGTATAAACAAAACTATGTGCTCTGTAAAGCCTGTCATTTAATGAGGTATTTCTGCTCTCTAACAGCCTGACTTCTGAAGTGTCTCAGGGGCCCACTGAGCCTTTCTTTCTTCACAGACCCATGCTCCCAGACACCAGCACTGGCAAGGACAAAGTTGTGTCATTAAGCTGCAAACAGTTTTGTTCAGTGAGGGGCCGACATCAGAACAGTCAGGATTCACCATCTGAGTAAACACAAACCAGGGACAGCAGCTTTTTCTGTACTTGGGAAGACAACCAGGAACAGGAAGTTACCGGGGATCTGAAGAGCAAGTACTGCAAAATTTCTACCCTAAAAGTTTCTCTGCTGCAGCTAGGATCCATGTTAGAAGTATTTTCACCCAAGTATCCTGAAGGACTGAGCCTGGTAACTAACATTGTGTGGGAAGAATGGTATTGTGTACAGGCCATGTGCTTTCAGCACAACCCCACAGCACTCAGATACCGATCAGCACTCTTGTTCAGTAACGAATGCAGATAGACAGATCTGGCTGATGGTACATAAACACAGCAAAAGGATGTGCAGAGCTTGGAGGAAAGGCAGAACTGGCACTTCTGTAACTCAGCAAGTTTATCTCGCAGCAAAGGAATTTCATTTCAGCTGAAACTTGCAGTAGTGATGGATAGAGACCTTGGGAAACTTAAAATAAACCAGTTCTCATCAATGATACTGATCTCGACTGCCAAGTGCGCTCATCTTTGCCATTTTTGATAATGGGAAGTCTGACTAACTTTTCAAGGCAGTGGGTTGGGCTTTATTTTTGTAACTTCTTTAACTAATGTTGAATTCCTCTGCATATTTCATTAGGTTGCAGTGCAGGTGGATGAGTTTTAAATCAGTTCTAAAACTGCTGCTTGCCAGTTACCTCTGCCTTTTGTTTTCTTAATCGGACTCCAGGTAATGTATCCTTTTAGACCATGCCAGATGTTTTCCCCTTCATCTGCTCAGATGATTGTCTTTTTTCATGGTGGTTTCCCACCCTCAAAACTACTTTCCATATGGATTGGTGCTGCTCTACTATACTGTGCCTACAGACAGCATTGTCAGACTCCACTGGTCACACATGTGGCTGGGAGCTGCCCATGTTGATCCTGCTCAAGCCTCTACCTTGTACTGAAACTTGGCATGGTGACCTTGTGCCCTGTAACATAAACTGCTTCAGCAGTCCTGTTTTCTGTTTTACTTTGGTGACTTTTCAAGGAGCAATTCACTCTGCCACAGTTCCTGGGTTAGTCATGGCCCTGTCTCAATGCAGGTTTCAGGGATATGGTGCTTAATACATTTTAATAATAGTCCAGAGTCACTCGTACTCATGATTCAGAGGAGTACTGCCCACCAAAACTGCTTCCCCTGGGAGCACAACACGGAAGAAACTCCTGCCTAACCAACTTCCTGGTACAGCGATGCCCAAAGGCTGCCTCTTGTAAGGGCAGAGCCTGGTATGGGACAGGGCTGTTGCTTTTGTTACAGGTAATTATGTGTCCAAGAAAACAACAAAAGGTTGTTTTATTTATACCCCACCCACCAATTACTGCCTCCTTGCAATAGACAGGGCATTTCCTGGTCTTTAATCATCCAAGTTGAATTGACTCGGATGCCAGTTTTGGCTGATACTTTCTTTAAAGTTAAATTGAATACTTAGAATTTCAGAGACCAAACAGTTAATCTCCAGGTGAACTTACGTGTTTCCATATCTCTCCTGTCCTCTCAATGACAATAGTTTGCGATTTATTGACAGGTGATGTAACCTTGTAGTCATCAGACAGGAGTCCCAGAATAGGGTACTGATTCCTGTACCTGTGAGGATAAGAGTTGCAAACCTGTGAACTGCAATCCACATGTCCATATCCTAATCACAGACTCTGATCGTGTCATGTTGGCCTTCCAGTCCCCCATGCCCCCAGAGTGCCACTAGTAACTAAACTGCCAATACAGGCATTTAAACATTGCTTTAATGTGCTGGTCACCCCTCCAATTGCTCTTGCAATGCTTAGTATTGAATGCTCCCTGGAGAGGAAAGCCTAGCTCAACTTTTCCCCCCTCACGGTGAATAGGCACTATTAAGCCATTTGCAGGAATAACTCAGGTAATAGAGACTACACAAGGGAAAACCAAAAGGAGGTATTTTTAAGAAACATTAACAGCTACATTACTTCTTGGTGATGACAGCAGTTACAGCAGGGGACTGACTGCCAGATAACTTCTCATGCTTCAGTCTGAAGAGGTCCTGAGAAAACCAAAAACACTCAGATGCAGTCATGTTTCCTGAAGTATTCCCTAAAGTCACAACAAAGTGTTTGCAGAAATTCATCTCGGAGAGCAATCAGAAACGTCTGGCAGAGGAACAGCAATAAATATCCTAACCCCGATTCCCGAAGCAGGAGACACTAGCGACTTCTGGCATGTTTCCACCTATGCAGTAAACAAAGGCTTAAATACAGGAATTGTTAGAAGAGAAATTGTGTTATTTTACCTCTTGCTGTTGTTTAATAAAAGCATCTTTCTCCTCCAACATTGATGTCAGTTCATGCAACCGTATTTGCAAGTCACTGTTGCTTCCTTCTCTCCTCGATATGTCTTGCTGGAATTGGCATAACTGAGACTGCAAAACATGTGTTGAGGGACAGTCAGGTGTTTGGGGCTCCTTTGCAGGTCACCTGGCAGGAGTAGCCAGGGCTCCAAGTGTACAGTTTTCATGAACTCCATGAACAGTAAGAACCAGAGACTGTCAAGTGAGAATGTTGAACTGCACAGTAAATCCAGAAAGTGCTGACTGAGCACTAGTGACTGTACCCAGTTTGAGTTTAATAGTCTTATAACTGGGGTTCATACAACACCAAACAAGTGGAACTGGCTTCCAGGGTGGTAAATTATTACTGTAAGGATTTCAGTGAGAGACACTTCCTACATACGGTTTTTACTGGGAGTTTTGTTTTCTGTTGGGTGTCTCTTCTTTAGTGTCTTACTTTATCAGGACACTCAAAATGTCTGTTTAGGAAAGACTGCCAATCTGATTAATCCCTATTTTCTACATCTAAGGAACTGTAGTGACTTTTACATCACAGTTTATTGTGAACCATAAGGGTTCCTGAACTGTCATGAGTGTGTATAAAGGAATTCTGAACCAAAAGATACCTGGTTGATCTTTCCCGTTCCTTAGTTAAAAGTGAAGCTGTTCACTTCCAGGTGTACAGGGGGAGGAGCACATGTGCCAAGTTAAACAACTTACCCTAAGGCTGCGGATCTCGCGATCTTTATCCTCCCTCAGGTTATTGATCATCTCTACGTAACGGCTGGAGAGTTCATCTGTGGTGGTCTGCAGGGTTGGATTAGAGCAGGCCTGCAGAAAAGGAGATTGTATTTCACGTTAAAAAGAGGGTTTTCATCTTTAATTTCCCTATATTAATGCATCTGTACCTGTGAATAACAGCTGCGGGACACACACAGAACAAGTGAGCCTGTTACCTGCAGCCTGAGGCTCTGAATCTCCTGCTCCAAGGCACGCTTGCAGAACTCCAGCTCCTTTAGCTGACAATCCTTTTCTCCCTCACTGAGCCGAAGGCAGAGGAGCTGTTCCTCCAGAGAGCGACATTTTGCAGTACTCTCTTTGAGTCCTTGCTAGAAAGCACAGAAATGGGATGAGGGCACAGTGTTCCTTAAGGAAGTAACAGATGACACGCACACCCCAACAGGTACCAGGCAGCAATTACTTGGAATGCTCAAACGCCAAACACTGGCTAGTTTTCAGCTGACTAATGGCACTGAAAACACGGGTTTAGACTTACCTGCTGCTGACGATTATTCTCTCTCAGAGAAGCCAGCATTGTTTCATACTCTTTTACTTGACAATCTTTAAAAGCCAGATCCTTCTTAAGTAAGCCATTGTCGGTTTCTAACTTCTGCAAGACAAAAGCATTTATGTCAGTAGCTGTAATTGTTCAGTAAACTTTTCCTATATTCAAAGTGAAACATACTGAGAATTGGTAACTAATTGGTAAATACTCCATTTTCTTGAAACAGTGGGGGTTTTTTAACTACATCGCACACTTGCAGTAGCTGGCTGTGTGCTGTGGTAAGCACTGCGATCCTGGACCCTGCTCTTTCAATCTGCCCCAGAAAGAATTACTCAGTTATTTACAGAATAACAGAAACCAATGAAAAACCCCAATCTGAAACCACTTCACTGTACAAACTCCTTGTCCTCTGTTAAAGGTAACAGTCAAAACTCCCTCTCCCCTCCCTAAACTTGGCATTTCCATGTTTCCAGTGGGGCCAAGTACTTGGGCTGGTGTGGGAAAGGTTTCTGCTTTCCTAACAGCAATTATCTACTGCCTACTGTATGTGTGGCCATAGAGCTCCAGCTTCCAGATGGGAAGGCTATACCCAGGTGAACCACTGGAGCTGTTAATGCCACGAGCTGACAACAGCTTTCTGATAAAGTGGGAAATGCTGCTCTGTCAGGGTGAATGGAACTGAGGTCCCCCGATTACTGAACAGCACGAGTAAATGGCCACTTGGTGTACACCCCTTGCCCATGTCTAAAGTAAAATGATAGCTCCATACATGACACCAGTGTGGATCACACATGTGCTATGTACGGATTTAGAGCTTTAAATCTAATTTCACCCAGCAGGGTCATTTCTTTGAAAATATTTGGTGTGTTTAGGCTTCAAACTGATCAGCTGAAGACCACTGCTAGAAAGAAATCCATCCCATCCACTGTACGAGTCTTGCAAGCCCAGTAATGAACCTGCCATTTCCAAAAGTGCCTTACCCCCAAGTCATCCTGCAGGTGGCAAAGCTCTTCACGTAGATTCTTGAAAGTGGAAAGCACAAGTCTCAAAGATTTATCTGATGTGACTCTCATCTAGGAGGGGGAAAATGAAAATGGATTCATGGATAAGCTTTGTTTACAATATGTTTGACGAGGTAGAACAGAAAATGCTACACAGCTGAAAACAACTACTGTTGGAGCTACTGCAGTGTGCCCACAGTTTCTACAAAGCAGCCCATTTTCATGCACTTTGTTCTGCAAAGGGCACAGGTTTTACACTGCTGCCTTGTAACACAGGGTAACGGTTTTAAAATGGAAGGAACACGAGAGTAAAGAACTGCATCTGTACAGCAACACAGGGAAACACAAACGTGTTACATTGCACAGTCATTTGTGACCGATGTTAAGAAAGCACTGCCCCACTGGAGAAGGCACAGAGGAAGCAGCAGCAGCCAAGACCTGGCCAAGCGCTTGCAGCCAGGGGCAAGAGAATTTAATTAAAGCTGTACAAAATTTAAATAAAAGCCATACAACCAACTCCTCCCTTTAAAAGGAAAAAGATCCCAAAGATTAAGGAGGCGACTGGATGAAGGACAGTCGTGTACAACAGCCTCACCCTGTTCCTGGAGTTTCTTTCCATGCACGTAAACAGCTGTGTATTGATCGATGTTAAAACACAGGTAGCTGTGTTAAAACACAGGTAGCTGTGTTTCCTGACACACTTCTAATATTTGAAAGAATAAGAATAGGTTTTGAAAGAACACACAAAGTAATTCCTCAAGTTCTGACTCATCTGGAAGGGCCGAATATTCCATGCAAATAAACGATTTTTCTACTACCTGGACAAAAATGAAATCTTCCTGCCTGTTTCCCTTCCTCTGACTCTCTCCCTTCACTTCATCTGGTGATCATCTGGGCTGAGGAGAGCCATCAAGATCTCCATCAGTACAGTGATGAGCCCATGTCCTACCTTTTTATCCCCACATCCCTATGGTGTGACTAAAGCATCAAAAAACATTTCCAGTGTAACCCACCTGTTTGTTTGGGGTTCAATTAAAATGGAATTTCAGCTTTGACTTGCACTTTTGTTGGTTTTATTGTGAAATACACTCTAAGAGTAGACTAAAAGAAGAAATTAAGTCAAAATGGTTGAGTTCAGGCTATAAAAAGTATCAGTAAGTCCCCACTCAGCAATTAGTAAGTGCTAGAGGTTGCTAAATTCATGTACTTCTACAGTGAAATTCTCTGTGCTCCTACACATGCGCCTCTGGGCATACCCCCCACACAGTCATTCCCTGAGCAGTCTGACAGGGCTCAGAATCCTTCTTGGATTAGAAGCCAGAGCACACATCCCCCTCACCTCAGGGAGGCTGAGTCTAGACACACCTGCAGCGTTGTGCTAAAAACCGTACTGTAGAGTACTACAGTGATAGGAGGCAACAGACAAGCAGCCATTACCAGAACTCATCCGCCTGCTTTAATGTGGCTGGTGATCGCAAAGGCAGGTAATGGTGAGGCAGCTAAAGAACAAGATCTGAAGAAACAAGAGCCTTTAGAAATGTAACCAAGCCAGAAAGAGTTCTGGTTTGCTACTGCATGTCATAAGTGCGCCTCAGCACAACGTGCTGTGTTAGAGGTTTTTTAACCAGGATATTTGTAAAAGGTGAGACCTGAGTTACAAGCATTGTATGTAGCTGGCAACTCATACCAAATTCGTTGTTCAGTAAAGCACCTACTGTCTGCTTTTAGCTTTTAAAGTAAAGTGGTAGTAAACAAGTAAAAGATTAAAGGTCTGTGTTCTCCTGTGACTGATCAAAAGCCAAGATGGTTTCCAGTGAAACTGGAAGAAAGCACCAGTAAAGATCAGTTTAAAATAAGCAAGTAGTCTGTGGAACCAACTGCTACAACATCCCTTGAAGCTGCCAGTGTGATTTCATGTTCTTTACACTAGGAAAAAGTGAATAAGCAGAATAGATTTAAGTATGTTACATACAAAGTCCCTGGAATGTGTAAGCCAACCTCTGTTGTTTCAAGTTACTATAGATGCCGACATGCACCTTCCACCCCACTCGTACCTGGAGGAGATAACGAATCTGCTGCTTTGTTGCCTCAGACAGTCCTTTGGGAATTAATTCTTCAATATCTTCAGTCTAAGCAAAGAAGGGAGGAAAGGGGAGACATCTTGATTAAGAATTTTGCCTGTAAGATCACAGTGTGGGTTCTTCATTAATTACACAGCTCTTCTATGAAAAACATCTTTAGTACAAGGCAAATAAGAACGAAAATAGATCAAAGTATATCCAGAAAATTTCTAAAGCCATCTATATGTGTGGCAGATAAAAACCGAGATGAAGTGATACATGCAGCATACATTCAAATCACTAAGGGTAACGTTTATTTTAAAAGCAGTATTCAAAATAATCCTCTCCAGAAGCACGAGGTGACACTAGAACAGAACTCCCAGCAGTCAGGGACAGGAGCAAACCTCGTGTTTCTCCTGCACAGACTGTTAAGAACGAAAAGATGAGCAGCCTGTCACAGGAGACACTGCTTCATGTGATTTCATCCTAGACAAGTATTTCTGTCATGCACACAATGCCTTTAACGACATAAGAGAGGTGCCGATGTGTCTGTCCTGGCCCAACTGGTAAAAGGAAGCTTGCTGCAGATGGGAAGCCTGTTCTGGCAGCTCACATTCCTCTCGTTCCTGCGAGAGGCACTGTTTTCACTCCTTGCAGAGCAAGGCAGCGCGTGTTCCTGAACTGCAGCTTTACTGGCAAGAGAGTGAAAGCTGCTTTGCAAAATACACATAGTGAAAATACGTATGGCTGTGAGAATTTGTTTTACAATTAAATCATTAGGCACAACAGGAAAGACTTTTCAGAATTTGACTCTCATACTGGAATAATGCAAATTATCAGAGTTTCCTTTCAGTATTATCACATTTGCAAATACATGCCTTGCTGTAGATTTCAGCCTCTGAATGTTATTAGCAAGCAGGGATCATTAACTGACAAAGACCAGCATCCTTCATTTAAACTGGCTGGGCTTAATTTGCTTCAAGATCCACACCACTACTTTTAACACCGTCAGGGAGGAGCTTGCCAAGAGCATGCCTGATGCTTACCTGACACGTAAATTCAATGTCATGGTTCCTGTAAAACAGACAAAATCCAAGGGACCAATTAACAGAAGGCTTCTTGAGACATTTATTCAAGTCCACATTCACAGCTGTGCAAGGATTATCTTTAAAATACAGAGCAAGGAAGGTTCTTTGCCAGATTAAGAGCTGTTACCTTCCTCCTAAGGTGTTAAGCAACATGAGGTGCCTAACTCCACACAGAACTATCTGAGGAGACTGGGCTACTAACAGCAGTACAGTTAACACAGGCTACCTCCTTTCTCTGGGTAGTTGTCCCAGTTGTGTTCAGTTAATCCCATTACAGACTTAATTGGCAGGGTAATGGTTTACCCAGAACTATGCTGCAACATCCTGGCATGCCTGAACTCTACATTGCAGTGTCAGGGTCTGTGTGTGGCTTAAATTCCACTTTTCCCCTGCTATGGGACCACTTATTTAAGTGACCCTGGAAAGCACCAAACAAGGCTGGCAGTGAGAGGGAAGAATGAACTAGTAGTTGTGAGGGAGAGGCAAGAACTTTGTGCAGGCTCAGATTAGCGGCTGCTGTGATGCTGAGTTTCTTTTTAAAGACAATGTGCAGGGCCCTGCAGAATACCTGCTTAACTTTAATTTGCATAAAGATATTGGCTTTATGCCTTAGAGTGACCTCCTTATAATCCATGCTATAACATAACAACATGGCAGAGCAAAGGAAACGGCAATCTGGACATTTGGGTTGTTTCTCCAGGAAGCAGGAACAGAATCGTGTCATTAAACGTATGTCAGAGAATGCTGTAAGTATACTTGTTTGCTCTGTGTGCAGTCATACATAATTCTTACTGCCTATTAGTCTAACCAGTTGGGAAAAGCATCAAATTCAATAAATTTACTTGGCTTACAGCATTTCTATGTCCTCAGGTACTCAGCAAATTAGATGAGTGTGTAAAATACACAGTCAATTCTAGTCGCCAGGGAAGAAAAAACCCCACAATTTGCAAACAGTACTGTCCTCTCAGCTGTGCAGTGGTAGGATCTTGGGAACAGGGGAATGACAGAACAGATACAATGTCAATACCTTCCTCCTATCTTTTCCACATGCTGCAGTAAACAACTGTGTAAGTCGTTGGTCTTGCGGTGCAGCTCAGCCAGGAGCTCACCAAAGTAGCGGCAGTCCAGCTGGTCATTATTTTCCTGAGCACAATTCACCTAGCAGGAGATAGGCAAAAAGGTCACAACTGAGTTCCCTTCTTTGGGATGAAAGCTGAACATGAACATGCTACAGGTACGATGGGTTTGGTTTTGTTTGCCCTTAAAAATTCCCAGTCTGTTTACACTGTTCTTTTCCTTGGTATTGAGTCTTCCATGTCTTCTGGTTTTCAGTAAACTCTACAGAAACAAATGGCTTCCTTTACAACACCAACAAATACGCAGAGTAGCATCTTCTGCAGCAGTGTCATCATTATGCTAATATGGCAAGTGCTGTGAATTAGGAAATCTCATTAATATACATGCTTCCCTGGCTGCAGTGGATGAACGCCTGTGGGCAGCACCCAGATAAACCCAACCGAGTGCCAGACTCCCCACTGTGCAAATGGTATTTGTATTGCCACAGTCCAAATGTTTATGTATGTGAACAATAAAAGGATTCCAGCAGCAACCGGAACTGAGCGTACCTAAGTTGGCTTATGGGAGTACCTGGCTATGGAAGATTCCGCAGAGGTTTAGCACTGAGGTCACCAAGTATGTTTGTCTTGCCGCCTGTTTATTGAGTAGGTGCACAGGAAGGACTGCTACGCTCCCTTCCCAACTGAAATAACAGTACACGTATAGCAAGCCTGCTGCAGCCCCTAGAAACTCCAGAACTTGCAACCTCATGCAAAATGAAAGGCAGAAGAAGGTAATTTTGTGCTTACAGTGAATGTATGTCAAATACTTGTACAGCAAATTGAAATATATTTGAAGTCCTTACTGATCAGTTTAGGTAGAAAACAATCCTGAATTGATGTATGTCAAGTTTATAAACTAGTATATTTTTTGTCCAAACCTAGATGCATAAGCCTTACATTATTCAGTCTTTGTTGTACAGGTACTGATGAAACCTGACTAAATCAACGGGTAATGCTCCCACATAGAGAAAAAACCCAAACAAACCAGAACGACTTAACAGAGTTAAAGGACCACAGAATGATGATCAGTCAATACTCCTAAGCGCAGCTTGGTGCCAACAAGAAATAGACAAAACACTTAAAACAGCCTTTTTTTCCTCTTAACTTCATCTGTCAAAGCCTTGGACATTTCCAAACAACATCTGCAACCATAGCGTACAAAAAAGTTACCTGCAACAGACACACAAACTCTGCTGTTCACTTACAGTGGGTATATGGTGCTTAATTACTATGACTTTGAACAAAAGTTTCTGAGATTGGAGATTAGCAATTTCATGTATGTGTAAAGATTTATACTCTTCATAGAAAACAAAAATGCACTGTGAACATTCAGCAAGTGATTCTTACCGGCTCACAGGTTTGCACTGTCACCCTCCTCACTGTATTTCCTCTGCAGTCATCGCTGACAGAGATTGGAATTACTTCACAAGGGCTGCTGGTCTGTGTCTGCTGGCACTGGTGAGTGACCTGGGACTGCTCAGAGTACTGGCAGGGCTGGGCAGCCTGGCACTGCTCCACTTGCTGGGGACTCTGGCACTGGCGGGAGAACTGATACTGCTTCTCCTAGAAACAAGAATGGATTGTTTTAAGCTGATGGACATTGTCTTAATCACATGGAAGCGTCATATGAATATATAAAGGAATGAAATGTGGGTTTGGATGGAAGGACTAATGACAGCTTCAGGTATTTTAATAAGCCTGATAAAGTTGCTTTTTTTCCTAGCTGAACATGAGTTTGCCTCACACTTTCATTGTAACAAAACTGGTGAATCGCAACCAGTAATTCACCAACTCCTCAAATTTTAGCAGCTGCAAATGAAAAGCACAAGACCTTTCCTGTGTTGTTTCACTGTGTTGTTACTCTTAACATATTCAGGCAACAGGGACCTCCGTTATTTACTTTAGAACTCATATTCTGTTTCATTAACTATTTCAGAGATTAAAAAGAGAACTCCAGTTGGACTAAGATGAAATTTCAGACAGCTTTGCCAAATACATTTTTTCAAGAATGAGTAAAAACAAATAATAAATAATGTGTATTTTCAATTCTTTTTTGGTTTTTTTTTTTTGTTCTGTTGTGGAGCTACTGCAAGAAACTCCCAGTCAATATTCAGATAAAGACTGATAGTACAGGAGGTACAACAGCAGTTTTCATTGTTAGTCTGAAATAATAAGTTCTTAGTAAAAATACAGCAATGCTCCGCCTCCTGCTCTCCTTACAGAAACTGCTTCATTTGCTTTGAGAATGTGCCCTAGATCTCAAACAAGGAAAGAAAAACCCAACCAAAACCACCCCAAAACAGCCCCAGCCTAGAAGCATCACGTTCCTGCTACCAGCACAATTTGCTTTTGCAACAGATAATATAAACAACCAACTTACTTGGAGGGGATTTAATAGCTCATATTTTCTTATTGTCTTTTCGTAGATGACATTATTTCCAGGACAGAAATTTGCCCCTCTAAGAAATGGGGATAATGGCTCCTGTAAAACATTTTTTGAAACATTTGTATATATCAAACAGAAAATTCAGGATTAATGCAATTTTGACTAAAATGTGAGAAGGGATTTTTACAATTTGAAGACACAGACACTTCGAGATAGTTCTTTAGGATATCTACATTTGATTGTATGTCCACTCGGAACCAAAGTGACTGTGCTTTCACCTAGGCAATATCTGAAATAAGCATAGTAGAAACACTTAGAAACTCATCTCCACTAGCAACATTACTGAAGGATGTTAATAGAGACTTCACTGCTGACAGTCAGGAAGCCTGACTAGCAATTCTGTAGTATTTTCAATCCCTATAATTTAATCTCTCATCATCAGAGGTGTGTGCCATGTATTTCAACATATTTAACATCCCCTGATGGAGGTAGCTGAGTGCTTCACCAGATCAGGGTGATTAAGGGAGGGAGAGATACACAAGTAGAACTCCAGCAGGAAACAGTTTTCTTACCTGATCAGGATTCTCAATAATAATCCTTCGAAAAGTGCCCTGCAAGAAAGAAAATCAAAGATTCAGCGATGACTGCTTTTTAACCTCTAAAACCTTTCTATGCTCAGAGCTCAGGCTTATGTGGATTCCAAAGTAACCTGAATACTGTCATCTGTGTTTACTGCTATAAACACACTGAGATCCCCTGGCTGAAATCACCTAGAAATGTTTTAAAGCCAGGGCCTTTCCACCCCAAAGGAAGCAGGCCATGTACAGCATGGTAGTACACAACCTGTTACTCTCTTTTTTAAGAGTCTAGTTTTCCTCACTCACCTCTCTGCAGGTTTAAGGGGCTAAGTCCTTATTTTCTCTAAGTGCCAACAGGAGAGAAATCAAAGCTGGCATACCGGACTAGGTCTTCAAGAATCTCATGTCCCTGTTCCACAGCCATGGTCTTTTACTGACAGTCTTTACTGCTACATATCAAGGTCAGCTGCTATAAATGGATGCACACCTTAAATACTCTTTTTTTGTTTCACCAAGGGAAGAAAATCCGTGTTTTGCTTAAACACCAAACTGAAAGGGCTGAGGCACTGCCAGCACATCCCATCGGCCGTTACCAAATGCATCCAGCAGTGGCAATCGGTTCTAAAAGTGGTCACAAAACTCCACAATTGACACTTACGAGAAAAAGATGCCCACATGGAACATTTTGCATGTTCTTCAATTAGAAATGAAATATGCCTTTTTACATTACAGGGATCTGTAAGTGACAGCAGTTTGGTTCATTTTCAAATAGATTTTGGCACTTTTTCCCCCAGCACTGGCTACAAGCAATCACAGACACTGTCTTCCATTTTGTGGACTACCACGTTGTACCAAATTATGCACATTGCTTGACATCTCCACCTCTAAGTAAGCAAAATTCTCACTGAATCTAATCTAACGACTGGGCCATTTGTTAGTTCACACCACACCAGTTATTCTTCCCCACAGTACAAACTTCCAGTTTTCATAGTAATTATTTCTTCCCTTAACCTATAGGCAGTGCTTGGGAAGTTTATACTGCTGCAGTTCAGTCTCAGAGACATTCTCAGCTGGGTAAGAGCAGCTCTGAAGTAGGTCAAGTTTCCAGCGGTGAACTGTTGCAGTTTAGGAAGCCTGAAGCAGTTTTCCCAATCTCCCAAGAGTGACTCATAAGAGCACCAGGAAAGAGAAATCAAAGTGGAAAAGAAACTGTTTGAGCAGCAATCACAGTAATTAAGAAATCTTAAAATCGTAACTGCCGCAGAGAACTTGGAAAGCTGCTTACTGCCTCTCTGAGACACCACGTACCTGAGGTAGGTCTGTCAAGGGAAGGAACCCACCATACCAACAGAACTCTCTGTATCAGGACATAACACCAAAAAGAAACATCAGGGAGGTCTAGAACATACAGCCCAAGCCCTACATCACCGAGACACCTACAGGATTACAGCTGAAAAGTAAAACACTTAAAAAGAACAAATGCCCACTGGTACTTCCTTCGCAGCAGTTTCACAGAAGGCACCATCCTGGAGCGGTCCAATGTTACGACATGAGTATCGTGAGAGGGTTGTAATAGTTCTTATTTGGAGTTGACTACTATGGTATGGCACATGAAAACAAGATGAGCATTGCGCATGAAATCAAAAGACACATCTTCAGTCTACTGAAAAGTTGGACAAACCTGCCTGAACTAAATCCTGCTGCCACAGGGCTTTGGAATATGTAACTCACACTGCCTAGTTTAGAGAGGATAACGCGTAAAGCCATTTTATCTACTTACCTATGTGTTCTCAGAGGAATACATTTAGAACTGAGAAGAGCTGAGCATTTTAAGTTAAAACATACTTTTATAATATTCAAAAGGACAGTCTAATCATATGTGGAATATCATATAGGACCTACAAATGTTTTGCTTGGATAAAATCATGCTTATTTTTAAGATACCCAAACTCTTTCATTTCCAGAAGACTGATGCAGATACATTTCCCTCGCTCCCTCACAAATATGGATTTGCCTGCCCTTCCTCTCATACCAGCCAAGCAGGCTGGACTTGCACAGGCTGGGAAGGAACCAAGAAGCCAGAAACCCACTGACTGTGCCAGCCTGAAGTTCCCACACACAGTCCCTTGCTCCTTTCAAGGAGATGCCACCTCTGAGGCCACTGGAGCAGCAAGTGTGCCAGAGGAGGTACGCTGCCACTGAAGATGATCTCGGGCTGTTTCCATTTTTCCATCATTCCCAAGGCACTGAAGATGATCTCGGGCTGTTTCCATTTTTCCATCATTCCCAAGGGGCACAGTTCAGGCTACTCTCAAGTTTCCTACAACGCTATGGAGAAACAATGTTGTGCAACTGGGAGAAGGAAGAGGAGGCTGGGATTTTAGAGGGGAGAGCCCAGCGTAACAGTGCTGCTGTGGATTTCAGTGGAGTGACAGGGCTTGGGATGTGCAGCAGCCTGGTCAGTTGATCTGGGCCTGTGTTTATAAGGATAATTTCAAAAGGTATATGCTAATACTTTAATAATGATTTTTGCTAGTCTTTAAGATTTTTAAATATTTCAATTTTAAAATAAGCATTCCATAGATTTATCCAGTTATTGTGTACAGATTTTATACAACACCGAATCAGTACACTAACTCGTATTTCAACAAGTTCCCCTTAGCTTCAGACAAACCAGCGACTAGGGTGAGAATTTAATCCATGTCAAAACCTTCTACCCGTAACATATTGTCTTGTTAATTACAAGCAATCCCATCGGAATTTATGAGTCACATTTGGCAGCTGAAATAGGGAAATGGCAGGCTACCTTTGAGGGCTGTTTCCAGCAATACAGATCTTGCAAGCTGGTTAATATTATACCATTTCCACAACGGGAGGTGAGAGCCCTTCACAGAACAGAGCCCAGCCATGAAAATATCTTGCTCACAGATTTTCTCACATGGGTAGACAACTCCTACAAAGGCTTTCAGGATGCTGCCCTCTGCACTGACAGCAGACATCTTGTGTGTGCCATTTCATATATCATCTTCTATGACCACAGTGAAAGGGTTCATACGTGTAAGCCATACTAGAAGAGAATTTATTCTAAACAACATTCCTCACTTAGATCAAGCAGATGAGAGAAAAATTTGCCGTGAATTACTCCAGATGAAGCTTGTCATGGCTGGGAACAGCATTTGGCTTCTACATCAAGGGTAAAACAAAGTTAGACCAAAAAAGTAAAGAAAACTGAATCCTACTAAAAAAAAATACAATCGTGTACTGTATGCACACACCAGTTTCAAATTTTCCCTCCCTCTAGCTTATTACAAACATACACAAGCACACCAGAACACACCGTATGACTAAATAAGACAACAGCATATCAACAGTGATGTAGACGTTTGTTATCATTAATCTACAAAAGCTCTGCAAAAGTAAATTAAATATTGCTCAAAGATTGCTCTTCATCTTATCAACAGTAAGAAGCTGAAACTCCAGCTCTAGGCTGCCACAAACTGAGAATTCTAGTGTTCACTTAAACCCGTGTGCAAGTCTGGTATCATCATGTTACTCAGTTTATGCAGCTATTCATGTGCTCAAAGGGCAACTGAAGCTTCCTGTGCTCCTCCCTGCACTCCTGACAACTCCCATTTGCCACCAAGTATGCAACTTGCCTACTCCCAGCCAACTTCCCTGTTTGTTACTGTTTTCTTCTTTAATAACTTCCTAATAATCTCTATAAGGCACCTTCCCTCTCTGCCATTAAACCTGCAACCCACAGCCTGATCTAACTACACCCTCTTTTGTCTTTAATCCAGCAAAACACTTCAGCAAATTATTTTTCATTAGCATGACTTAATGGATTCAGTGACTAAAACAGATGTTGAAAATTAAACATACTTCATAGAGCAGAGACAGCAGTTGAGTCTATAATCAAATTGTTCACATACTTAGATAAGCAGAGGAAGCCGAGGACTGCAGGATTTATTCTAATGAATATTTAATTAATTGAATGCAATTCAGACTATCATCTAGCCTAGTTGAGCAGATCACTTATCTGGGAGGTGAGAGACCAGTGTTTACACTCCTGCCCTGCATCTTGCAAAAGAGGGATGAACAGCTTTGACACAGCAGGACTGTGTCTGTCATATCCAAGTCTATAAAAGCAATTAGTGAAGTGGCTCACTTTCCAGAATCTACAGAAGGCATCCTGAGAGGCAGGCAGCCCTTGAACTACACAGATACGGCTTTGAAAGGAAATCTGATTTTGTACTGGTCTTAATCCCTGTTCTTTTCCATAGAGAAATATTTTTATACCACAGGAAAGAAAATTAAGTAAGAGTTTAACCTGAACCAAACACGCATTGCCATATTGAGTATAACGAGTACAACACATCAACCCCACTTCTACCGACTGTCTGATGTATGAGAGAAAAAAATGGTTTCAGAATAAATTCTGATCTTTTCTGGTTTTATACTTAAAGCAGTTCTTAAGTTATTGGTTTCTAGTTTTGTTTTTAAGATTTAGCTCTGATACCAAATCACACACATTAAAATTACATTAAATTCCATGAATACCTTCAAGCCATTCCTTGAATATGCACCCAGCACCAAACCTGCTGAACTACACTGTGCAGACTTTTCAAGCAAAGCTAAATGAAGTCTCATACTTCCCCACCTGCACAGTCGCATAGGTTATTAGCATCATTGATTCAAACACAACTATTAAGCACACACACCTTTATATTTACACAAGTAGCACCAAGTAAGTGGCTTCTTGCACATCCCATCAGTGGAACAGGAGCACCCAGTCTGCAGGAGCAGCAGCACGGGCCTCAGTGTTAGCATCCCATTGACAAAATGGGAAAAAATATCGCTACAGAATAAGAAGTTTAAGGGTTCAAATTAAAAATTAAATGCGAACTGGACTTGCCACACAGGAAACAAATATGGGACTGACCAATCAAACTGGAAAGGAGAAATTTAAAGGGGCCTTCATGGTAAGAGTTCTAGATTCAAACGGGTTATGGCTGCGCGAAGCTTTCCTCTCTCGCCTGAGGCGGGAGCTAATTCTCTCGCAGCGCGTTCCCAGATGAGATCTTCCTGCTCTCATCGCCCCGCTCCATGAGGCCGGGCATCGGGGTAAATTCAGTGGAGGGCCGACCCCCGCCCGCGGCCCCTAACCGCACACCGGTGAACGATCAAGCGGATGTAGCATCCGGGGTGCGCGGCTAAAGGCAAGGCCCGGGGAGGTCTGGGGATGACCCGCTCTGCTCCCGGCCGGGCATCCCCGCCACTGCCGAGGCGGAGGAGCGGCAGATTCCACACCGGGTGCTGTGGGGAGCGTTTCTGCAGACAGTCATGGGCACGGACGCGTCCCCCCGCTCGATCTGAGGGAAGACGACTCCGCACGGCCTGGCCTCACTCCCCATCCCCGGCGGTCCCGTCCCGACCCTTCTCCTTGGCCGGGCAGCACCCAAGAGCCCCGCGGCCTCCCCGCTCCGCCGTGCCCGCTGGCACACGGGAGCCTGGCTCACGGCCCGGCGCCGCCGTTGCACCCTGGGCGGGCTTTGGCTTCACACCACCCCAGCCCCGGCTGGAACGGGACACCGGCGCAGACCGGGTCAGGCGCAGGAGGCTGAGGCCCGTCGGCGCACGCCGTACCTGTTGCGTTGGGTCGCAGCCGGCGATGACCTGCTGGTAGCCGTGCGAGCACTCCAGCGGCGAGGCCGCCCGGGAGGAGCAGGACGTGCTCACCCTCCGGCAGCCGGGGCCGTAGGTCCGCACCCGGTCATACGCCACGCTGCTGTCCTGCTGCTGGTGGGGCGCGGGATCGAAGCACGGCAGGGGCTGCGGAGGCTCGGGACAGGACGGCGGGGGCCGCGGCGGCGGCTCCGGGCAGGGCGGCGGGTCCCGGCAGGGCAGAGGCCGGGGCAGCGACTCCGGGCAGGAGAGGGGCCGGCGGGCGGAGGGGAGCGTGCTGTAGTGCTGCTGGCGCCGGTAGTAGTGGTGCTGCTGCTGCTGCTGGAGGTGCGGGGGCAGCGTGAGGGGCTGCTGCTGCTGCCCCCCGTACATCCCGGCCGCGGGCTCCGGAGAGCGGGCGGCAGTGCTAGAGGGAGCCGGGGCAGCGCGGCGATTAGTACCTGCGGGAGCCGCGCCTAGGGCGGGACACACCTCCGGGTGACAGGGCCCCGCGGCCGCCGCCCCCTCGCCGGGCAGGCGGCCAGCCGGGAGCGCGCTCGGGCGGGCCGGGCGCAGCCTCTCGCCCAGCACAGGCCAGGCCTAAGGTGGCAGGAGGGGTCCCGCGGCTGCTTTGCGCCTTCCTCTGCCGCCTTCGGGTCCTGCCTGGAGAAGGACTTGGAGCAGATGCCGCCCTGGGATCCAGGCTTCGGGTACAGCACTGCGATGGAACCTCGCTAATGGAACACGTAGAGGAAAATACAGCGTAACGCTGTGTAAGAAAGCCCTTTGTTATGAATGTGCTTACAGCGGGTGTAGGGGGAGTGTAAATACATAGTTATCTGCTCCTCAATTACTCAAATACTTAGCAGGAGGTTGTGAACTTACCCGCAGAGCACTTTGCATCTCGCCTTCCCCCCGTGCAGCGAACTCTGCTCGCGGTGGCAGCGCTCAGCGACATGCGTCCGTTTCCTCAGTGCGTGCATTCCTGCACAGGACAGGCAGCCCTGGGCAACCATCCTTACAGATGGACAACAGCGCTCACGTGGAAAGGATGGAGTTGGTTGCCTACCCGAAGTCCGTAAAGAATGTGAAGCTCCAGCTGGTTTCTCAATCCGGCATATTTTGGTTTGGGTTCCTCTGGCTGCGTCAGGCAAGCCCCAACTGAGAAGTTAACTTTGTTCAGCAAGGAAATGTAGCAATAACATAATTGTAGAATCTTGTGTAATAAATATTACCCTTAATAATAAACCTCAGATTCTTAACTTTGTCCTTTTTTATATGCTCACTATGCTTTAAAGTCACAAAGTACAGTCACAAGTTTCTGAAGTACCATGTTATGGCAAAACACCCCTGACATAATGGAGCAATACGAGCTATATTGTTTTACGTGGCATTAGACTGGCCATTCACTGCAAGCTCTGTCCCAGAAATTAAAAAGTGCTAACAAAATCTGCTTAACAGGCAGTTGGGCAGCTGTGAATCTTAGGATGAGGTCCTACAGCAATTCAGTATTTTAAGGTATTGAAGAGATATTAATCAACTATAAAAGTATTGCTTTTCCTTGAGACATTATACCCGAAGAGAAAATCTAATTTACATACATGAATATAAAATACATTAGAGGTAAATCTGCTGATTTCAAAGGAACTATATGCAAAGAAAACCTATGTTCTCTTAAAACCAGTTCACCAGCTTGAAAAAGCTATTGGCTTCTCACAAAATAATTTAGAAAAGACCATCTCTTGGAAAGCAATGAAATATGGGTACAACAGCCAAGTCCCTGTTTGACACAAACCATAGGAAATTGTTTATGCTTCAGTAGGAAATTACAGAAACTCCTGTAAAACTCCTCGGGGGAATAAAATGCTGTAGCATAGAATGTGGAAAACACTGTTGGTTAGCCAACTCAAGACTCTTACCTGCATGCAGTGCAGTGCTCTGTTTAATAAAGAGTGTCTTGGAAATTTCTTACGAGGGTCAGCAGAAAACAAGCCCTAAGTCATCCCATTGTAATGGAAATACAAAATAACTTCCGCAAAACTTTATAGATGTGGTGGGGATTATTGGAGTCATAAATAATAACAGTAAGTAATATATGCACAGTGATCTGTACCAGTTAATGAAAAGAGCCTCAAACAAAGCATTTGTATTTTAATGTGACCAAAGTTTTGTGTACATCTCAAACCAAGAATGATACTGCATTTTCTATCTTGCAGGGCGCTACCTGTTCAGTATGAGTTCTTGATGTGACAGCTGTGGCTAGGAGGAATAAAACTGTATTTTGGTATAAAATAGGAGAAAAAAAATAATTGGGAAGACCACTACAAGAAATGTTGTATTCTGATATCTACACTTGAATTATTTGTCATATGGGGTTGGGAAACTGAAGGAGTTGAGGAAGAGAGGGTTAAGAAACTGGCAAACTGGCAGGCAGCTGTACCCCATAAGCAACTTGATGAGGCAGAGATAAAAATCTGCTTTCAGGTGAAAGAAGGGCATTAGAGATTGAAGGGGAAGTCAGAGCCAGCTGTCAAGCAGAGGCTTCAGTTTTCTGATCCTCCCTTTGAAGGAACAGCCATAATGCACTTGAGGTTTGGTGGAAGATGCCTGTCTGCAGACACTGCTCCAGATAGCCCAGTGCAGTTCCTTTGTTCCTATTAACCTCTTAACCCTGGGCTATCTGGATCAGACTGTGCTGATAATGGGACAACACCTAGCAGAGAAAGGAATTTACACAAGACTGCCTCTCCTCATTCCAAATGGCTGGGACAACCCAGCTACAGAGCTCTGCTCTCGTTTAACCAACAAAACCTTAACACCATTCATTGCCTATAAGGATGAAGCCAGATATTTTCAGACAAGACAGCAAGTGTCTAGAACCTGATGTTTAAATCACAAATAATCATTGTTTTTCAAAAAGTTGAGCTCTGTTAAATCAGAAGTTGTGTGTTCATAGAAAATATTACTTGGTTACAGTCATAGCTTATGCTGGTCAGGCTTCATGAGCCTGCCTTACATGAAACTGCTTATATAGGCAGACTGCACTTTCTGATTTGAGTGTCC
>WYDI02022222.1:0-89849 GCA_009867235.2 Psittacus erithacus
TTAATTCTAACTGGGCCTTAGCTTTCCTAACCTGGTCCTTAGCTTCCCGGACAACATCCCTGTATTCTTCCCAGGCCACCTGTCCTTGCTTCCACCTTTTGTGAGCCTCTTTTTTCCTTCTAATTTTCCTCAGCAGCTCCTTATCCATCCAAGGAGGTGTCCTGGCCCTCCTGCTGCGCTTCCTTCCAGTTGTGATGCAACACTCCTGAACTTGTAGTAGGCGATCTCTAAATATCAACCAACAGTCCTGGGCCCCCCTGCCCTCTAGGGCTATATCCCATGTATCCTTACTAAGCAGGTTCCTGAAGAGGTCAGAGTCTGCTCTCTTGAAGTCCAGGGCAGTGAGCTTGCTGCATGCCCTTCTCGCTGTCCTGAGGATCTCAAATTCGACCATCTCATGATCTCTGCAACCAAGGCTACCCTGGAGCATCACATTTCCAACCAGCCCTTCCCTGTTGGTGAGCAAAAGATGTGCTAGAACATCGTGTCAAACCATTCTTTTTCGAAGGGTTAAATTAAGCAAGTTGTTACAGTACCCTGCAGGTAGAAAACTGTCCCAGAAGAGTAGAGGACGTATTTTTGTTAAATTTGTAAGAGGGGAAATAAACAGGAGAGAGAGGAGGAGGAAAGGGATAGGATAACTACTGTGTGAGCATCTGAGCTGTGTGGAAAGGAAAACACAAAACAGGTGCTTGTGTTTGAAATACCCATTCAGAGCTCTGAATCATAATAATACGTAAAGAAGAAATAGCCAGAATAGCTGTTGTTTAAGAGCCAGTGCTTCAGCAAAGAAGGCAGCATCAACAGATGCAGAAATTCCACTCCTATTACAGGTCCAGGCGGCCTTTGTTTCTGCACATAACCCAGGTATGAGACATGGGACACATACAAGTTCAAGTGCTAGCAGAACTTAGTCCTGTTCTCCTGGGACAGAATGAGGTATGTCTAGTTAGTCTGTTCTTCACAATGATAGGATTAATTCCAGATGATAGGAGCTGCCCTGTTTGTACCACCACAAGACAGTGTTTGTGTGGGGAACCCCTAAAATAGCACTTCCAGCACATGCAATTTAGCTTCACTTAAAGACAGCTGGCAGAGCCGTAAAAGGTGGCCTAAGCATTCGCAAGAAAAAAGACCAGGAACATCATTTTGTCCTTAAGTCAGGGAAAGTGTTGGAATCTGCACCTGGGTCCTGGGTGATGTGAAAGTGATAGTTCCAATGACTTAAATGTTTGCAGTTTTTCACTTTTTTCATGATCTGCCTCTCAGGTATCTTTGAAATGGTCCTATCAGAGTTTCAGCAGCGACTGTAAAATTCCAAAACTGATGCTGGAACATGTTACCAACACATTTTTACTACGGAGGGAACCTGTGAGACGTTAAACTTTCATTCCAGTGAAACAGGAGTGCAGCAGATACGTCTGCTGTAGTCCATGAGACTGAACAGGCACTGAAAACACCATCCATAGTTGTAAGTGGTTTAGGGGAGGAAAAGCTCCTTTGTGCATTGTAAGACTGAGCCCAGGTGGACACATCCAGTTCTCAGGATGGAGCTGATAACCAGTCAGGGGACCAATACAGACCCATGGCATGGCCCTCTGTCTGTCATGTTTGTGCTGGGGAACACCCTGACCTAGCAGTAGTAGCTCTGTCTGGCACACTGCATCACGTGGCCCTACCAGCTGCGTCAGAGCCGTTCCTGCAGCAGGCTGGTACCTTGTGTAAACGTGCATTTACTCACACAGCGTAGCAGAGAATAGACAAGCCTGATCGTACAGAGAAATGAATATAAATTCAAAGAAAACAGCCTTTGAAGAGTGCTGAAGTTGACCTGTCAAGCAAATCAGAAGCAAAGCTTTCAGTTCTTGGCTTAACAAAAGAGCAAAACCCAGCTGAAGGCTTAGCAGAATTGCTTGCCTGTTTGTAGTGATCCTAGTGGTTTGTGGGGAGGCCACATCTTAGGAAGTTATTGCTGGTAACAGGCACATACAAAGAGGAGACTGGAAAAAATGGTGTAACAAGTTTGTCTTGATCCTCCTGAAATATTTTTGTTTCCACTAAACGATACAGAAATGGTCGCTTCACAGTAAGAAACTGCTTGGCCAGGAAATTACTATGAGGAATTTTGCTTCCGTGGTTGATGTTTGAAAAAAAGGCAACCTCAAAGCAAGGCTGCAGGCTGGCTGCATTCCTCCTCCTTCACCTACAGTGCCCTGCCACGCTGATGGAGCTGTGAGCATGTGCCCAGTGCTCAGGGGTGGGTGGAGGTGGGCAAGGCAGCAAGGAGCACAGATCACAGTCACTGCATGGCAGCAGCTCCTTACAGCCGGGGCTGTGGAGCTGGCTTGCTCTGGAAGCCCCAGGCTTCTGGGGAAGAGCAGAGGCTGAGAGAGCTGCTCAGCTATTTCCCCCCCTCCAGTCTGGTGTTAACATCCTCATTCTGCCATCTTAAGACTATTTATTGCCTCCTTTACCCATATCACCCTCTAGCCCTGCCTGGAAGTCAAGCAAGGTGAAGACAGCTGAAGTGTTACTCTAACTTGCAGCACCTCTATAAATCTCTTAGTAAAAAGCCAGTGTAGTTTTACAAGTGTGATGTCTTTTTATTTTATTACCCAACATGCAGTACATGAAGCTGTTTTCCCTCAATGTGTAAATTTTGCGAGGGAGAAAACCGAATCATTCCCTTCTTTCTGCCACGAGCTTCCTTCCTGAGATCAAGCCGCATGTGGAAATGCTTCCACTGCCTAAATTCTGAATGACTAGAAAATGGGTTAAAAGTGCTACTTTGTACTGTAGCACTTTACACAAGTGTGTTTTGTTTGACAGGACTTCATGAAAAAATCTTCTAATCTCTGTCACTGCGGGTAGGTGGGAAGGCCAAAAAGTCTAAATGTTTTAAAAGAAAATTTTAATTAGTATGCAAATTTGACTTTCTGCATTAAAATGTCATTTACTAAGTAAATGTTGTTGCTCTGGAAGTTCAGATATTTGATCATTTTCTGTCAAGGTGCCTTTGCAAATTTCCTGAATGTAATAACAGCATTTCAAAAACAAAATGAAATTCTCCTTTTGTTGCAATGCTCTGGGTATGCTCCACAAGGGCTGTGTGACTGGAATACCTGAAACCAGCCACCAGCTCCCTGCGCTCTTCCTCTTCCCCCCTCTGCAAATGCCTTTCTCCTCTCAGTGCCTGCAGAGGTTTCCTGAAACGGGGGAGCCAAGAAATATACCCCTGCATGTCGTAAATCTAAATCACCAACAGAATGATTACAAAAGCTATTGTGGTTGTTAAAGTCAAAGGAAGTAGTCGCTGAGTTATTGTCAGTTATTGCTGAAGATTATGGCGGTGATCAGCATTTCCAGTGTTTGGGAAGGACTTATGCACATTTTGATAGTTAACTGATTTCATTGTCTCAATAAAATACACATATTCCTGTCTGCTGAAGAAGGACAAGAACAAGCTCAGTGGTTGAAGGCCCAGTCTTGCTTTTAACGTAAGGAAAAATGATGCTCTAATATGAAAGTGATGTAAAAATAATTGCGAGGCAAAAAAAGAAAAAAAAGGGGGGCAATTTAATAAAGGCAGGAAATTCCAAGTTTAGTTTCTTTCATGCAGTGTCTGTGGGGTCAGTGGCTGCTTCTAGCCGCCACTGAATGAATGTGCTGTCTCAAACTACACCTTATATGGAGCTCTTCAGGGAGCAGAAAACATTGCACATGGGAGCCATATGTTCAGTGCTTGCCATCATTTATTGAGGTCTGAGGTTCAGGGCTGAAAACTGATTTAAACATCCATATTTAGAGTTCTTAAGTGCAAAATAAGGTACAAATTCTCATGAAAGTTGAAGACAGAAAAGAGAAAGCTGTGACCCAGTATGGAAGTGGTTTTGGAAAACAAAAAAAGAGATGGCTGAGCAAATTTGGCTTACAGCAGTGCTGAGAGCCTGTCCTGCTGAACACGATTGTTACTAAGAGTGCAGCATAAGGTCTAACAGGGCTGGTGAGCAGACGGGCATGGAGGTTTCATCCAAACTAGTGCTTGCTCTGTATCTGCCAGTGGCCAAGGGAGAAAGAACCTCTCCAGGGTGGAGGGTAAGGGACTGCTCTTTCCACCTTGCCTCATTTTACATGGCTGCAAATTTGCCTGTTGTAGCTACAGGTGTGGTAGGCCATGCACTGTAGCCTTGGTAGACCTTTCAGTTATTGTATAATTTCATGAACTGGGTGTCCTCCATGAACATAAAATGTGCAGTCAGGTCTTCATGATCTGGAGGCTTCTTGCAGTAAATCTCAAAGTTATCTAGAACACACTGCAGCTATGGCGGGGTGTTCTTGGTGTTCCTCACAGTCTCCTTCTAATTTGCTGATACACTTACTCTTATTGTCACTATGGAAGCTTCTGTGGGTCCATGAGGAGTCACTAACCTGGTCTAGAAGCTGCCATCCACGGCAGGGTTGAGATGTGTTAACAGGAAAACATGACTTGTTAATGTCTCTGCCTCACCTTTTGAATATGCACCAGACGTCAGTTCCTGCCATTGTTAATTTAGCCCTTTTGATGAGCATGAAATTTGTGTGATGAAGGAACCTCTAGTGGATTTTTCTTCTGCTTAACAGACATTTTGCTCGTTAAAAAAACCCCAAACAAACTCCATTGCATATGAATGTTTTCACTGTGTTAGCAATTTTTATATCTTATTGGCAGTGCTCTAAAGCAATGAAGATTCAGACTGCTCAGTTCCTCAGAGAGCCTTATAATTACAGCAATGACTGCTGGAGCATGAAAAAAAGTCATTTGGCAAAATGGCCATCCTGGCTTCCTCTGCCTCATCCTCCCTTCTCTCTGACTTCCAAGTCCTGTTTGCTCCGTTTACTAGACAAACACACTGTTTGCTATTTGCCAGGGCAGATGTTTGTTTAATTCGGCACCTTCTGCTTCCTTCCCGAGCCTGAGGAAAGTCATGCTGTTCACTGTATTTTCTTTCTGTTTACAACACCTCTGCACTGCCAGCCAAGGTGCAGAAAAGCGGAAGGACACTGGTTGCTTTGAAAATTATTTATCCATCTCATAAGAAGTGATTCCATGTGCTAGCATTTCCAGGACCTTCACCACCACCTCCTGTATTCTATAAATGGCAAATAACAACACACAGGAAACATCTGACTGGACTGTCACTGTGCAGAAAGGCTGTATCCAGCCACTGAATATTTTTATGTGGAGAACAAGCCCTCTTTTTCTGAAAGAGCATGAAGATCCCAACTTGAACTGACTCATGCTCTGATCCAGATGGGTCGTGCTTGAACAATCCTGCTATGCAAAACTGTTACTGCTCGAGAGAGTATTTGCCTTGTAGTCTGGACCAACGACAATGCAGAGTCAGACTGGCTGCAGAAAGTCTGAATAATGTGTCACTTTAGTGCTGATCTGAAGACTTAGGAGGTACAAAGACAGGGAACTGCCTTTGGCAGAAGACATCTTGCCTTTAGTAAGGCCTGAGAGTGAGTGGAGAAACAGCTTTACAGATCAGCTCTAACTAGATACTATACTGCTAGGGTTAAGGCTCATCTGTGTTCTCTTGCCACTGAAGTCAGTGTTCCAGAGTCTCGGCAAATTTTGGGTTTAGTCCCACCCATTTATTCTTCCCTTCCATCTTTCTTTGCGCAACTGGCACATAGTGCTTTCTCCTTCCTTGCAAATTCCTTCAAAAGTTTTGGCTTATGCTTGTCTCTTCTACTTCTTGCTTTACTCATGCGTCTGTTTCTCTAAAGCTCTGTGGCTTTATATACCTGTCCTCCACAAAGGATGGCTTTACATACCAAGCAGCAGTCAGAGAACTTAACTCTAAGCAAATCCAGTACAACAAAAGGATGAAGAAATATTCTTCTTTTACTTTAATAAACAATATAGTGCTGTTGTTCCTGGTAGCTTGTGAATTTTCAACAAATCCAGAGATAATTGCTAGATTTATATATGTGTATATATCAATTCAGAGCTGGGCTTTTATCTACATGCTCTATGTACCCATTTTCCTGTAAATAAAGAAGCACTGTAATTGTCATCAGAACCATTTGTTGCAATTTGAATGCCTATAAGTAATGAATATGCAATGCAGGTTATTCATTACAGACTGAAAAAAACTATTTACATTGGCTTGTTACACCTTTGCAGAAGCCAGGCAGAAACTCTTGAGGTTTTGCAGTCTGGAGCTGACATGGTCACGGGTGAGTTGTCTCGGGCAGTGGTGTCTGTGATTTACACTGCTGCATGCCACCGCGCACTGCAGGCCCTCCCGGGAGTGCTGTTGTGTTTATTCCTGCTGTGCTGTAAACTAACAGACTTAATGGAAACTTCAGCAAACCTTGCTGTGAGTTTCACATTTCTATTTTACTGCAGACTTCTTCACTTTTCCAGGATGCAGCCTCACACAAGCCGACAGAAGCAAGAGCTTTGTGAGCATCTGCAGCTTGCTATATTATTTTCACTTCCTCAATAGTTTTTTTGTTTCAAGATATCACTTTGGAACTGCCTCTGATCCATTGGAGACATTCTTACCTGCATGATCACAAGTTTTCTTACAAGAAATATTGCTCATTCATGGGATTGTCTTACTTCATGTGGCATCTTCTGCAGAGCTGGAATAACCTCTCTAAAAAAAAACCCCAAGATGCCAAAATTACCGATGGAATAAATTCTGCAGTTGTATAGCCAGTGAATTTAATAATTTTAAACTTTCTGGTTTAGGTCGTTGTCCCAGGAAAGCAGCACTTTCTGTTTTCTCATTCTCCTTAAGGATCAGAATGTCTCTGATGCTGTGGTTCTTCCCCGTCTTCATTCTTAACTGTATCCAGAGTTTTAGCATTGTCAGCAGATATGAACATCTTACATTTGATATTCACATTTAAACCATTGCAACCCCCTCAACAGACTCTGATAACGGATTAGATAATCTCAGGATTTGAGATGTAACTTTGTGAAATCTCTGGAATGCAAACTTTTTCATGAGCTTACCTAGCTGGAAAGGTAAAAGACGAGATGTCTGTTGGAGGGGATCCAAGCCATAATGATAGCAGTGGAAACTTCCCACAGACTTCAAGATCCTCTAAAGCACCAGTGCAAATGCTATGAGTGACGAACAGAAGATAACTGGGAGATGCTCCTTTTGGCCATAAAGGCTTTGGGGTGCAGCTCATTTCAGTTTCTTAGACAACACTTGTGTGCTGAAATGCTCAGCTCCCTAAAGCATAATTATTGTCTTCAACCTGTGACTCCTTCCAACAAAGTGTAACACAAAATGCCTTCACAAAGGTCACCAGACAAATTCTTCTCTTTTTTATGTGTTCATAACAGATCAGTGAACAAAATTGTCCTTTCACTTCCATTGGTATGAGAGGTAACTCCATTTAAGCCTAGTGAAGGACTGCTGGGGGAAAAAAATATTTTATGAGAGACAAAAGTGAGCCTGCTGATTTCAGCTCAACTGCATAAATATAAGGGAAGGCAGAATTGAGTCTTTATTATTTGCTGTCTACTGCATTTCTCTCATTCTGTCATGGCAGCTGTGTAGATGGAAACTCCCAAGATTTCTACAGCCAAGTCATCTTTCACCAGTAAAGCTATACTGACTCACATAATAGATTAGACTGTCGCACTAAATCTGACAAACAACATTTAATATGTCTCAAATTGCATCCAGGCGGATATCCCTGTAAACTACTGTCTCTACCATGCAGATGTTTCCCATATCTTCAGGAACAGCTCTGATGGTCAAGCGGGAGGACTGGGAGCTCACAGACTAGTGGTGGGCTAATGGTGCACCCAGTCTCTTCTCCCTGCCGGTGGTTCTGTGCATTTTATAACTGTGTTGCTGCCATTCCAAGAGGAAATACATTAGCACTGTGTATCAATACTCCTTTGTGAAGGCAGAAACAAAGTGAAGCTGCGATCTGTCTTTGGAGGTCTCCTTAGGTGACTCCCACTTAGGCTGATAGGGGTCCCCTTTGATTCTGAAGGAAATACTTACAGGTTTTCCTAATTTTCACCCCTTCCCCATCCCATTGTTTTTTGCAGAAACCATTCTGTTTTACCTTTTGCTAGCAAAAAATAGAGCTTTTGAACAATGCAGGGCTGCTATTAGCTAGCCTGTATTTCTTTTCCTCTTCTAACTATTCTTTTAACTTGCTCCAGCCTTGGTTTGTTTTTTGATGGATTTTTTTTAGATCAGCTCTCCCCAGTCTGCCTCCCTCCCAGAGTGTTTGTGTTTGAAAGCCTTCTCCATTTTGCTGGTGCTAATCTTCACATCCTCACTTATTCCCATTGGCCTCTGTTGCCCCTTTTCCTGTTGGGATGAATTTCAGTTATATCCTCTCCAATTGTTCTTTAACTTTTTCCAGCTCTTTGCAGTCAGCTTTCTGGTGCACCATAGGGCTCCAGACTGAAATTCCTCTGGGCAGTTCACATTTCCTTAAATTTCCATAAGGTGAAAAGCATTTGGGATTCTCGCACTGAGGAGTATTTCAAATGTAACGATAACCCTGTCCCAGATGTGCAGAGGGCTGTATGAGGGGAAATGCAGCACAGATATGCTTCCTTGGTTATTCATGTGTGTATCTGCTTGACCTGTGACAAATGAGTCCTTGTGCAAATGAAGGTATTTCCCTGCCTAGCAGGGATGCCTGAGAACTGCTGACCAAGCTGCTGTAGGATTCAGTGATGGCCAGGACTTACAACAGCAGAAAGCCTTGACTACTGAGTGAGGGGGTAAGACCTTTAGCTGCTGGAAAAGATGTCAGCCAGTATATTGCACTCATGTTTTACTCAGTTCACGTGTTCCAGGAGGTAATAGGGATCATTTTTATCAATCCTTAATTGTTAAGACTAAACCAATGCAGGTTTTGATGCATAATGATACTTCCAAGGAAGTCAGTGGCAAAAATCCAGCTGAAGGCAGTGGGTGCAGGAAGAGCATCAGACACAAGCTGTATTGATATATTCACAGTCAGAACTAGAACTCTGGCCTTCTAGAGCTTGAATTTTGGAAGGAGACAGCAGTCACAATGTGAGCAGATGCTCTGTCCTTCTTAACCTCCCATTTCCTCTCTTTTGTTTGTATGTGCCAGAGATTCACAGAGATTTCTTTCAAAGGCAGGACTTTTTTTCCTTCATCATTTTCCGATGTTGTGCTTTGCTTGTTTCTTTCACATTGTCTTAAAAAAAGGGAAAAGTAAAACTGGTTCTGTGAGACTACAGGGAGGAAAAAAATGTCTCTAGAGCCTCTTTAGGATCTTGGCTTGAAGCACAGCAAACACCGTCATTATGGTTAGCAACAAAGGACACAGCATCGCTTCCAGCAAAATCACCACTTAATTTAGCGTGAGTAGGATTAGGCCAGGAAAAAAACCAACTGTATTTAATAGAGGAGAAACTGACTGGCTAAAACAATAAGCCACACTCCAGACCTGCAATGACAACTGTTTAGATCCAAGACTCAAGGAGGTACTGCCTTGCCCTGATAGATTCTGCTCATGACTCCAACAAGTCTATCACTCTTTCCCTCTCTCTCTCTAGCAAGATCTTTTGTGCATCCTAATTCAGCCTACCCCCTTAGCTGCAGCAGTGGAGTGCAGGTCCTTCAGATAAGCACAAACTGTAATTAGGTCGTATTCTGAGTAAATAATATGTGGGTGGGAAAAGGAAGAAAGGGGGAGGGAGAGAGCAAATGAAAGAAAGGCAGGGTTTTGGCAGGATTACAGAACCGCAGAAAGCTTCTTGTAAGTCTCAAGCTAAAAATGGGAGAGGTTTGCATTAAAAGAGAGCTTTAATAGGCCCTGCAAATTGGCATTTTTGGTGATTAGGTAGACAGGCTTTTTTCATTTTTAATGACTATTAATGCTGAAACACTGTTGTAACTCTTCTGTTACAAGCCTCACTTTCAAAGGGCAGCATGGGAGGAGATCCCCTGGAGCTGCAGGCCTGGGTGCTCTGGGGAGTGTTAATGCAATTGTTAGCATCTGTTTGCCTTTGCAGCAATGTGCTTAGCCCACCCCAAACTCTATTTGTACACTAGTGTACAATTCTCTTCTTGTGGCTTGGCCTCAGAGTTTAGTCCGGAGAGAGTGTATGTTGTGGGCTGTTAGGCAGGTCCTTGACCCTGGGGCATCCTGGGGAGTTTTGTACCGTGGTGGTCTGTGAAGTGGCAGCCAGGAACCTGGCTGTGCTGCCAAGGTGCAGAGAGTTCTGCTCTCACTCCTTCTCCAAAATCACTAGATACTCATGGGAAGAATGATTCCCTTCATCCGAATACGAGGCAGCAAAATGTTATGCATGATGCCTTCAACAGCTGCAGCCCAAACAAGAATTACATTCTCTTCACAGCCCCCAGGCAAGGTGATCTCAGGATTTGAAAGGCAATGTAATGTCTTTTTTGAGGGGCTAGGCCTTATCTTCTTATGGAGCTAGTGCTGTCAGTATTAATTCCTGGCAAGACCTTGGGACTTCTTTTTCCAGGATTCAGGCCCACTCGCTCCTAAATTGTTTGTTATTTTCAACCTGCTGCTCCTCCACTCGAGTAGATAGACATCAGTCTATTATGAAGTCAGGTTCATCCTCACGCATTTTCCTCTTCCCAGTGGTAGCTAAATTAGGAAACCTTTTACTGTTTGGAGGCAGAGAGGCCAGAGAGAATAATGAACTTGCAGGCTGAGTCTGGACAAGCAGCATGTACCTTTGTCATCTGAAATGCTGGATCTGTTACGTGACCACCCATGCTGCCATCTTAGATACCCTGCCTAATTCTCTTCCTTTTATTATGATGGTAACAATGATGAAGGAAACAATAACAAGTGGTAATTTTGGTTAAGCCGCGTCAACATTTTACTTGTCCCATTCAAGTGTTTTACAAGATTTTCATATCCTCTTCGAGCCATTAAAAAAGGCGTGGGACTAGTATTGCTAAACAGCATGAGTCCTTTCTCTTCATGACCTTCTCATCTCTCTCTCTCTCTCGTACGTATGTGAGTGCATATATATCTATAGATCTATATACATCTCCTGTATTTCATCAGTTTCCCTGTGAGGATGTTATTGGAGACAGCACTGAAAGCCTTAATACAGTTGCGATAAACAACATCCACTGCTCTCCCCTCATCTACCAAGCTCATCACCTCATCACAGAAGGTTATTAGGTTTGTCAGGCATGACTGCCCTTTCATAAATCTGTGCTGGCTATCCCTAATCACCTGCTTGTCCTTCATCTGCTTGGAAATAGTTTCCAGGATTATTTGCTCCATCATTTTTCAGGGATCAAGATGAGGCCTGTAGTTCCCAGGATCTCTTGGGCTGAGATTTTGATTTCTCCCAGTCCTGAAGAATCTTGCCAAATTGCCATCACCTTTCAAACGGAATTGCGAGTGGCCTTGCAAGGACATCAGTCAGCGCCCTCAGCTTTCATGGGTGCATGTTATTAGGTTCCCTGTTTGTTCAAATGTTCCCTAACCTAATCCCCCTCCACCCAGGGTAAGTCTTCCTTGCTTGGGATTTTCCCATTAGCCTCAGATTCCTCAAGACAAATCTTACCACTGAAGACAGAGGCACAGAAGGTCCCCTGCCCCAGGTAGCAGTAGGCTCACATTTTTCCTAGTCATCCTTTTGCAGTTGAATTTATTTGCTGCTTAACTGTTGATTTTAACAACACCTGGGAAAAGAGTTTCCTTTACATGGAAACCCAAGACTTTTCTTGCAAGGTCAAAACCTGCCAAACCTTATTAACTGTTTTGGCTGGAAAATTGACAGTGCAAAATAAGTCATTTTTTTTGGACCTTGATTGTTTTGTGATGAAATAACAACAGTGTTTAAGGAAAACAGACGCTTTCCTGGAAAATCAGTATTGTTCTCCTTTTACAAAGGGTTAAAAAGCAGTTTGCACTGGGAATTTGTCTGTAGGCCTACCTGGAACAGAACTGTTTCAGATCAGTGCTTGGTTAAAATGGGCCACCTTCCTCTGCAGTGATCACTCTGAGCAGGGCAAGCCTGTCTGGAGGCCTGCTGCTAATGTCAGGTGCTCAAAGGACATTCTGATTTGTCTGAAGGCCTCAGAGGAGATTGTGGAACAGGTACACCCAAAAGAAAAGTTACCTCAGGAGACTGATGCTGGTTATGGTCAACATGGGTATGTTTCTTGTCAGTAAAATGGCTTATGTTCTGCTTAAATTCCATATATGAGATTCTGGCTTCCACTGGAAATTTGCAGGTTACCAAAAGTATCAAATTCTACATTATCAGCTGTGGGCCCCAGATTCCAGTCCTAAAATATTAATGTCTAGTTTCCGCAAGCTGAATTTGCTGCACGTCAGCTTCCTGTGCTCTGCTTTTCGAGTTCACTGCTTGCCTAAACTCTACTTCTCTTGAGACATTTTCATTGGTGTAATGAATGGAAAAAGCTTACCAGCGTGCTCAGTGTGTAAATCCACGCTGGTCTCTCTGAAGGGACAGACAGCTTTCTTTACAGGAGACGTTTATTTTCAGTGTGAATCTGATCCAAGAGCATTACATAACACTGCAGACTGTAAAAGAACAATCCCAGAAAAGATGTTGCAAATATACACATGTATACACATATATATGTTCAACATGTGTATATCTGTATCTGTGTATACAAAATGATGGGGAGACATGTGAACCCAAAGGAGATCCAGAACCTTCACAGCCAGCCCATGCTGGGATGACCTCTGCATTTGCCCTATTCCTGAAACATCTTCCGAGAGTCAGAGGCAAATCACGAAGAAGGTAACTTGATGCTGACATCTTGTGTACTGTTGACCTGTTTGATTTCATTCAGTGGTACCTCTTTACACAGCAGTATGTCAGCCGCTAGCAGCCATCGGGTCATTATCATGCTGTAGATAATACTTCGCCAAACAAAACTGATGCCTGCAAGAGGCCATGTTGGCTAATTCATGTGGCCTGGTATAGTCATGTCATTTTGGCATTAGGTGCTACCAGGAATAGCCTCAAGCAGTGGAAGCTGTGAGTCTGGAGACTCAGGTTTCCTGTTCCAGCCATGTACACATGTGTTTAGTGTTTGCAATTGACGAATATATCTTGGAAAAGTTTTTAATAGACCAGTGATTTTCTTATATTCAAAGCATATTTCGAGTTATGGTCTAATCATAACATTTGAGACGGTATAAGTTTACTTCTTTAGTTTAGTCTACCATTGGAAGAGATTTCTTCCTACCTACAGTGCTAACTGGCTTTCACTTAAGATGTGTCACTATTGGGAATTTTTATGTGACTTCTATGGATTTTATGGAGACTGAGGTTGCTGAGCATGCATGAGCCATGGAAGGGTTAACAGAACCAAAGCCTTTTTGCTGCTGCAGAATCTACTGTGCTCTTTTGAGAGGGGAGGAAACCAAGAATTAAATCTGATTTATTTTGCACAGGCAAACTCAAAACAATAGAATTTCCTTTGTTTTCATCTGTAAAACCAATAGACAGACCAAAAAGGAATAGAGGTGAAGGGTTATGGGACTCATATTTTTCTACCGTCTGTGACTGTCTTCAGTATTTCATGTTATCTGCAGATATTGCTTTCAGCACAGTGACCTTTGAATAAACAGGATTGTGGTGTCCTGAAAGAAGCAAAATAAAAAGCACAGACATATTTGAAAAACCATTAGGTCTGTGACTTCTTTTCAGCTAAACTGGATGCTCAGAGTAGACTTCAAATATTAAAATATAAAACATAAAGATCTAGAGAAGACCCCCATGAGAATCTCCATTTTAACTACTAATCTGCTTCTGCTTAATTCCATATGGGGAGGATAGTTTAATTGGTGACCTTTTTGTGTGATTTTAAGAGTAAAAAATAAACCCACTGCATACTTGGCAAATATTATTGCCATGCCAGAAAAGGGGGGGGAAAACCTGAAAAACTTTTCAGAGACTGTATAGTTGTTGGAAAGTTTATACCCAACTTTTTCTTCTGTAAACATAAACATAGCCAACATTTTACTGCTGAAACTAATAATTTAAACAACTTCTCATGAAAGCTCGAAGAATTGCCTTTGCCATTTGTGGCACAGAGCCTGTGGTTCCTATTCTTCAAATCAGTCAGTCAAAAGAAGGGAAAATATCTATGCATCTGCACATCCCATTATATCCTAACCTGTGAATGCAGAAATGGCATCTGAGTAGTAAAAAGCTGTAAAAGCCATTGAAGGAAGCCCGCTATGGCTTATTACGAACTCTACCTGCCTACTTGCTGCACTGCTTCATTTGTTCCGCATGAACAGCTTTCAGAAGGACCACTTAGTACATATCCATACTACAGTAAACCACATTATTCCCTGTTCCAAGTACTTTCATATTACTCACAAGCTTTCCAATTGCCAGACAAACTTTGTTATAGCCCATCTACTTCCCTTGGAATATGGCATTTGAGGCTGTTTTTGGGGTTGCTTTACATAATATGATATGCTGTGACTAGATACAAAGCTATTTCCTTATAACATGGGCTAAGCAAAACCAAATTTAAGGCAAGTTATCCTGAACCCTGGGCCTCAAGCCAGTCTTTTTGTATTATCTCATGGGAAGTTCTAATCTGAAAGTAAGACTGGCAATAGGGAGAACTTCTGAGATAGTAATTTGCGATCTATCTGGTCACAGTGGTATCAAACCCACCTGGCAAACATGCAGTCAGCGTCTACTTTGGAACTCAGTCTGCCAGCACAGCCCATGAGCTCAGCATGGATTGTGAGCAGGAAGTCTATGCAGTGTGCAGAGAGGCTTGGGAGGGAGGGCAAACATTTTTCACTTCATATATCATTGCTCACAGCTCACTGCTGGGATTCCACCAAGTCAGCCAGTGCTAAAATGTTGTGGAAAATTAAATTTCCTGGGTTATTGTTTTTGGCAGTTCTAATCACACTGGACAGTTGGGCACTGGAACACAAAACCTCCTCACTTTAATAGGAAAAAGACGTATGCTTAGCAGCCTGCTCTGGTAAGTAAGAAAAAAAGAAAAACCCCTTTATCCTTCCAGAACTGAAGCAGATGCTGAGTATTTTCAACATCCACAGCAGTCTTTGCATCTGTCTGTAAAGTAACATCAGCCTATGCAGTGCTGCAGCAATAATCAGAAAATGCATTACCTGCAGATTTCAAAGCAAGATCACTCATGCGCATTTCTTTGCTGTAGCTACGCTTTCCCACAGCCTAATCCATTTGAGTCTAACAGCAGCCAAGGCAGAGAAATGATTAGGAGGCTGGGAAGCAAAAGAAAATCTGCCAGGAAAAATTATTTACTCTCTCCCCTTGAGTCTACAGGAACTGCAGGCCTGTGTGTTTCAATAAGCAGCCTCAAGCCAGAGAAATGCATGCTGCTGCCTTCTCCTCCCCACAGGAGTGTTCAGATGGAGGGTTTGGACAGTATGCTTAAGAGTCACAACACCAAGTAACATGCAGCCCAGGCTGCTGAAATGCAGAGAAGGCAAAGCTGAGTTCAAATCTGATGTAAAATAGTTTTAAGCCCCCTCCGTTTCCCTGGTTGGTGGCTGTAGATCAGATCAGGACCATTATCTGTGCGGCTGATGGGCTATTTAATCTGGTCCATGTAAAATCTTGTATTGCCCTGTTCAGCTTGGTGCCCCTGTCAGCACATGGCCGCCATCAGCTTGCTTGTCCCTGTTGGCTCCAAAAGCAGAGGATGCTTCTGGTCCTCAGGCAGGGCTGTAGAAGGGTGATGTGTGTGTGACCAGTGGGTGAGCGCTTTCCTTAACACACAGGCAGACGGTGAACAATAAAATCACTCGGTTTAAGTGATCACCTCTTATTACCACTCTTCAATTGCCGCTGCAGACTAAGGCTGACCTTGCACCAGACCTCCGCTGCAGTCCCGCGGCCCCGCGCCGCCAGCCCCTGCCGTGACTGCCGGCTCGCTGCAGTGGGCCGCGCTGTCAGGAGGCGGCACTGCTCCCCTGCCCGCCGCCTGCGGCCCGGCCGTGCTCCGGCGGCTGAGCCAGGGGTCGGGTGCCCTCAGCATCTGTACAAACCCCAAGTGGTTCCTCGTCGGAACGGTGCGCACTGAACGTGCTCCAGTTCTATTTGCAACACTCGAGGGCCCTCAGCACTTTGCAAGATTGCAAATAAGAATCTCCATGTAACATTTCTGCAGGATGACTCATACTTGGACTCGTTTCAAGTCAGTAATTCCTCTATAGACTAAGCCACCCAACTCAAGCCAACACACATTCACCCTATTACTCATTCTCTTTCTGGAGCACCCGTGAGCAATACAGGCTTCACAACAGAATTAAAACCCCCGAGATCTGATGGATCAAAGTGGTGAATGGAATGGTAGCAGTTGCTTCATGACAGAGTGTTGTGATGCTACCGATGTACAGAGAAAGGGCCTCTCAGAGGAAGCGCTGGGATCATTTGGATCTGAGCTAAGATGAGCAGTGTCCTTTCAGGTCTCCTAGTGAAAATAAAAAACCCCAAACAATAAATAATAATAAAAATGCAAATTTAAACCCTTCTGTTGAAACTACTGATGTGGAGACTGCATTTTGCTTTAAAACTCCAGCTCTGAGAGGGATTAGCAAGTTATTTAATATTTTTATTGCCTTCCCATCTCATCCCATAATACTGTCTAAAGAAATGTTAAACTTTGCACCAGGAGCACTTAGGAGACACCATCTTGGGTAGCCTGCACAAACAATCCGTATTACTTTCAAGGTTCAGTGCTGATTTCTTTGTACGCTTCCAGTCTCCTAACACAGAGCTTTGATGGGCTGGCCTCTGCTTCCACCAGTTTTAATGCTTCTAAACATGAGCTAAAAATATAGGTGACCAGAAAGGGAAGTGACTTTCCCAGAGCAGTAGCCAGTACTCAGAGCTCAATGTGCTAATAAACCCTAAAGGTCATAACCACTAAAACCAGCACTGGGATCTATAAATTCTGTCATGCACACATGGCAGTTCTTGACTTGTAGTGGTACATTGATATTCTAAAGAAGATCAGAGCACTCTGTGTTGCACACTCAATGTGAGACAATCCCTGCCAAAGGGCACTAGGAGTTTAAAGAGGTAATTTCAGTTTTACTCAGAGAGAAGGGCAGCCCAGAGGGACTGCTTGCTTTCACAAGCTTTGCTGGAAGTGTTGTCACCTGGCAGTCTGGTGGCTGGAGTGGTGCAGTGCTGTGCCACTTGGACCCTGGCACTCTGCGAGGCAGGGAGTAGGGCAGCTGGTGTGGTGGGGGATGAAGGAGAGCATCCCTTGAGCACCTTGTTGCCAAGTGCTCTGTTTTCTTTCCAGTCTTCATTCCCATGAGTGGACCAGTGGAAAGGTACTGCCTGACCCCAAGGGAGGTGGAGGGATTTTCTGAGTCATTCCCCTGCCTGGGCTTGATAGAAGGATGAGAAAACAACGATACTCAGTGTGGAGCAACTAAGCATCTCAGTGTCTCCCCTTGGGCCCACTATTTATGTATGGCTATGTCCTTTCCTTTTGAGCTCAGGGTAAGTTTCTTCCATGCCTGATACATTGCTGGGGTCATCAGATGCTGTTTTGTAGAGAAGTGGAAAAGGCCACTGTTGTCTGAGCAATAACTGACGGTAGGAGCTGGTAGTAGATGGGCAGGAGATTTGAAAAAAGTTTTACATTAAAAACATATCAGACTTTATAAACTGTCATTGAATAAGATCACAGGAGCACTGGCTGTACAGAATGCTGCAGAGATTAATATTCCAGAGTTGTTTTCTAAACCTTTTCCTTTTCCTTTTTCTTTTTTTTTTCCTTTTCCAAATAATTGCAACAATAATGCTAAAGAACACCTCTTCCACACAGATCATTTCTGTTGTTGTAGGATTTTTTGAATGCCAAATACCTGCTGAGCTGATCTTTGGAAGAACAAGAAAAGTTTGTTCTTTGTATATGTAGATTGTTTCAGGGTATTGTTTGATTCTGCTTTTGATAGGGGTCATGTTTCTGGGCTTAGCTGGATAGTTTGTTTGTTCCTATTCATTAAAAGGGACCCTGCAGCTATCTGGGGAGGGAGTGTGGTATTACATTATTATTGCTCCAAAAAGTATGGACAAAAATGTATTGTAAAAATTCCAGGGTTTCTGGTAGGAGTTCTCTTAGTAATAAATACTGTCAGTCTGCTGAAGTGTAGTTAATGTGCTAACATTATGTTGGGCTAATTAGATAGCTCCTTAAGGTACACAGTTAAAATATACAGATAATTCTAGTTCTAATCTTTTGGTACAACAGTAAGTACAATCCTTACCCATGCCATGGATAAGGAGAACAATAGCTTCCAGAGTCAGACGTTGCTTTGGTCACCTTGTCCCATAGCCCTTGTCATTCCATTGCAAATAACAATGAAGGGTCCTGTCTCCCCGCTCCAAGATTAAAATACATTGATGCTGATAAAAATTACTCATACCTTGGGGAAGGAGACAAAGGCCCTTGGGTGAGATCAGCTATGCAGTGTGCCTACAGAGGGACATGAACTGAACTAACTCTGCTTGCTCAGGAACAGCACTGGGCAGTCTCTTCCAGAATAAAGTGCCTGTGGAAGAAACAGTCATGGGGGAATTATTCCAAGAGAGCCAGTGTATGCTGGAGTTGCTGATCTGTAGCAGATTCTTCTTGCTCATCTTCTGGTCAAAGCCACACCTACACCAAGGCAAATATTTTCTTCCCCTGAAAAGTTCCATCTAGCCCACGGTTGGCCTTGCAGGAGTTCTGGAGCATTGCCGTTCTTGCCACTGCCTGCAACGCTTTTCTAGTGGTCAGCTTTGATACTCAAGTCCATAGCTCAGAGGAGTGCAGTTTGCAAGCTCTCTTTATTTGGCCTTGTCTTTCTTCACTGTGTGTAGCTCTTCAGTCATTCATGGCATTATCCCACAGTGCCAAAGATATGTTTCTCCTGCCACAAACTAACTTTTCCATGAAGAAACTCACAAGAGATTTCAGCTTTGCTGTAATGCAGAGTAATGACAGCCTAATAGTATCTAAACTCCTACAAAGTGCTCAGAAACAGGGAGGGTGGCTGAGATTATTCAGTACTGTGAACTGCATTCCGCTAAGCAGATAAAAACAACTGCCTAACAGCTCTGAATTGATCAGAATATTCATGTCTCTAATTAGAGAAATCTTTATAACCCACTCTTTTTACTCTGTTCCAGAGTCACTGTGAAGACAGTAATAGAGACCACAGAATCTGTTCTTTTTAGATACCTATATTATTATTTTTGCAGCCCAACATGGTTGGTGGTACCGAATGTACATACAACAGATATAAAAGAGTGTTTCATCACCACACTCATCATGTGTAACTTGATGGGAATAACAGTATCTTGCTAGCACAACACCAGAGAGAAGTGAAAAAGGAAGCAAACCTAGTACAACTGGGTCAAATAAATCCTTGCTGCTGAGTAGTATTGTCTGTGTTTTGGGTAGATAAATCCTGGCTTTAATGTAATTTGGAATTTTTAATTAAAACCTTGTGGCTTCCAAAGATTCATTAATTTGTTTCTTTCATAGTCGTGACCCACGACTGATTCTCCCCTCTTCTGCACTCTGTAGCTAGAACAGAGTGTGAACTCCTGCCTCCTGGTGTTGCGTCCTTCCGAACCAAAGATGGAATAGCACTTGTGGCAGCTTTTCAAATGGAACTGGAAAAAAGGCCGTGTCTTCAAAACTGTGAAGTCTCCTCTTTAATGCTTTAATTTTTAAGGTTTCCTTCAAATTCTGTAATCTCATGGTTTTGATATTTTTTCTGATTTGAGTTTTACTTCTGTCTTCTCAACTGTTTTTTGTCCCTAAATAGAAAGGAAGAGCGCATGTGGGGTATTTTGTTGTTTCATTCTCTTTTCTATACCACTCTGTACATTTCAAAACAGAGCCAACATTTTTCTGATGGCAAAAGAGCAAAGAAAGCCCTGTCACTTCATAAACTCTGAAGTTAACCAGCAAAAAAGAGAAAAGTGAGAGTGAGAGAATTTAAAGCAAACCCAAAACTGTTCAAAAAGGAAAGCAAAAAAATTTCTCTATTCTTACTGTTTATTGTTAGCAGAATCCTGTCTATCCTGTCTTCTCTTTCTCTTCCTCTTGCGTCTACAGTAAAGCTAGACTTCACTATGGATTAAAACCTTGACCCCTAAAAGTCTGACACCTTTTAGTGCCTTCCAGTGCTTAGATAAGATTTTAATACTGGATGTACAGTTAGCGTACCAAGAATTATCATTACCAACCATTATCATAACTCATGTTTCATTAGTGAGCAATGCTCAACATTCCTTTGGAATGTCATTGACAGCTCCACATTTGTAACTTCAAATGACCACATTTGTAATTCCAAGGATTATATTTCCCTTTGACAGTGTACAAGCAAACTGCACGAAAGCCCTTAGTCTGACCAGTGATAAAAGCCACTCAGTTTTCCACTGAGTCTGGGTGTTCTGACAAATATCTTCCACTTAAACTATTGAAAAAACAGCTCTTTACTGTCTGTGCCCAGCTGTGAAAATGAGCATCTACACGCATACAATGAAGGCAGCTACCCACTGACATAACCACTCTCTGGAAGTTACTGCAAGACCAGAAGCTCTACTGAAAGCACAGCTTAAGCAGCCCATGCTTCAGAAAGCACTTGGTGAAATGCTATGGCTTGTGCAATGCAGTCTCTTCTGGCCTTAACCCCCAACAGAAGGAGGCAGCAGCCTTCTGAGCAGCCTTCAGAAGCTGGGCAGGATCTGAGCTGCTGATTTATGTTCTCTGCCCAAACAGCAAGCTGCCTCTTTAAGAGAGCATGATGTTCTATGCAGATGTGAAGAATAACAAACTAGCAGAAGACAGAAATAAAACAAATTCTGGTAACAGAGCAGGCTTTAAGGCATCAGGCTAGTTACAAACAAGCAAATTTATACATCTATTTATATGTATTAAAAAATGTGAAAAATGCACCTGTCCTTGGCATTGTCCATTCCAGTTCAATGTGTATCTAAAATTATGTCTGCTCTCATGAGGATTTCCTGCCCATTGCAGAACTGAAATCCTCCTTGCTATTCTGAGTGTCTGTTGAAAGGAATCACAGCTTCAGTAGATATATATTTCAAAGGCGAGAAGAAAAGACAGATCATTCCTCAGATCCATCTGACCTTGCAACCCACATGTTCTTCCCAGTTCTTACTTTCCTGGTTGTGTCTTTTGTTACTGCTATATTTCTGTTCAGAGGGGGACGGACAGACATACCAGTCAGAAACACATAGCGCTGCAGTGGCAAGATTGTACCCATAAAGGGCAGGTGATTTTCTCTAGATTTTCTTTCCTCTCTGTATTTTTACAAATGCCAGGGTTAAGCAGTGAATAACACAAGGAATGCCTGGACATATGCAAATCAACAGCTTTGCCATCTACAACCCACTGCTGCTTGTGCATTTGGTAGGTGTGGGCTGCAGAAATCAATGTGCTGAAAATGAGCACAAAGTTTTACATCAGAAAACGGAGAACTATTTCTCTGTTCTTTATACATTCTTTGGTCCTCTCCTAGCTTTTTCTTAGGCGTGGCTCTCCATGGCTTGGCTCTAGGTCTCTATAATTTTCTGATGTTTTTTGGTTTTGTTGTTTTGTTTGGTTTTTTTTCTTCTGCCTTTGAATCTCACTCATATGAGTTCTGTTCTGGCCCTTCATGCTTCAGCGTCATCTCTGACTCTTGTTGGACACAGCTCCATCATAGAGAAAAACACCATGCTTCTAGTCCCTTGAAAATATCCCAGTATGACATGATGAAGGACCAGAAGTGTCACCTATTGCACGCTCCGTAAAGAAGATTAGTCTCTCCTTGTCTTTTGCTGGTGACTAACACTACTGCCAAATGAGCTCCCTTGGTAATTTTGGACCTTAGCTGAGACATTTAGCTCCCCCTGTGTTCTGTAGGCAAGCTCTGTGTTCTGGAATATTCTGGAGTTCTCATGGGGGCCAGGTAGCTGAAGTGAGACTTTGTGATACCTGTTGCAGCATCCAAATCTCTTTATTTTACCTAGCCCTAGATGTCAATGGGACTGGGCTGTGCAGAGCAGCTGTGGGCTCACAAATCACAATTGCAGAGTAGTTCTGAGTATGTCACGTGCTCAAATACTAATTTTTGGATTAATTTGCCTTACTGCTGGCAAAACCCCCTTTGTTTTGCCTGTAGCTAAAACATGTGAATTGGTACCTTTTGTCAATTCACAAATTTCCAAGATACCCAAATTCTCCCATTTACCTTGCTCTGCAATTCACATCACGCTGTTCTCTGCATGGGATGCAAAGATTTTGATCCATGCCACATGCTGCACATCTTCCCAATGAATTAAAAACCCTCCCTTGCTGGCTGGTACCCTGCTGACTTCCCATTTCTGCTAATTAGGACCCTGAGTAGTTAGTACAAAATATAAATGTGGCAGGATTCCAAGCTGCAAAAAGAAGGGAAAGTGGGGGAAAAAAGAGTTGGACAGCTAAGGAAATATGGAAATGTATTTAAAATAGATGATTCTAACTGCAGTGAACAGATGAGTATTTTTTTTATTTATTCCAACTGGATGGCTTTAATCAAAAATGGTAGTTCATACATCTGCTCTTTGAAGATAAGCCTGCAGTTACACAAAACACTTAAAGAAAGAAGCTGTGGTGTGCTGATGAGACCTCAAAAATTCTAACCCATGACTAGGAAGATTATAGTCTGGTTACTTCAGCAAGTTGCTAATTCTGAAATATTAGACTGAGTTATTTGTCCTGTGTGAGGGATGAAAGGGATGCTGGAGATTGTGCTGAAGCAATTAAGGCATTTTAGAAATCATTAGTGTACTTTTTTGGTTGAACAGGCATTTCCCCTCCAGCCTCTCCCTGACTTTTCTACAGTTGTTTGACCTAGAAAGGCAGCTCTCCATCATCCTGGCATTTATTTCATAATGCAAGGTAAAGACTGTAAGACAAAGCCTGCTTCTGGGAATGTGGGGCTCCCCTGGAAAAGCAAGCTCAAATTTAACTTGGAATCAGGGTCTTCTCCACCTTCATAAGTGTCGTAAAGTGGAATGGATAGCTGTCTGACACGATATATGAAAAAAGTTTTCAGAGCAGAAAGGGGAAGAATGTTAAGTCAAAGAGAAAGATCATTCCTGTTCCTTATGCTGCCTATGAGTAAGCGTAACACCTTCTTGCAATAGACAGTAGTACTGGTAATTACAGTATTAATAATTGTATGCATTGTGTTGTTTCATCAAGGCAAAGAAACTTGAAACTCTTCAATATTGAGAAGCTTTTACAAGTAGGAGTCTCTAGAAGTGTCATGGACTACAAAGCCTCACCTTTCTTTTGCCCAGGCCACACAGGGTACTGAATTGTTACTGGGGAGGTCAAGGCCACGTTTTCTGTGGCTCATTTGTATCACCCAGTAATACAAATGCACGGAGACTGCAATTGAGGATCTCTGAAATCCAGCCCTTCTTTACTTGAGTTCATTTATGGATGCTCTCATGAGAACAAACTCCTTCCTACAAGACAATTTAACTGGGAGGAATATGAGGATTGGATCTGTTGATAAAATCCTTCCAAGCTCTCTCCTACACTTGCTAGGGGTATTCCTATTTAGGGTTCAGGGACGCCCAGCAGAAACTCTCTTGCGATTTGCTGTTACTGTTTTCTCCATGCCCAGATGCTTACATCCTCCAGGTTTTTGGCTTTTATGTTGGTGGCTGTTTCCATTTAATTCTTCTTGGTCCTGTACATCTCAAATATCCTTAAAGACATTGAGATGCTGTACTTAGAGAAGATGACCTTTCATAAACCACAGTCTGCTTTACACTTGAGGTAATTGCTCAAATCCAAATGAAAGGAAACACGGCAGCATATTAAAAAGTTGCTACATATGCAGCTCAACAATAAACTGGTTGCAATGACAGCAAGCAATATGAGGTGAGCCCACACAGCACCTCAGAGAATGGTTTACCCTCATGCAGTGTAGCCTTCTGCTTCCCCATGTTTTTCCTGCAGTCATAAACCAGATATTTCACCCTCTTGAGTTACAGAACACTATTAGAAGCTGCTCCTCTGTTGAACAATAACATTGCAGTTGCTGCAGTTCCAATTATTGCATTATTATTCTGTGCCCAAGCACACGGTTTGGTTTAAGACCATGTGCAGCAGCAACTAGAGGGTGGCATAGCTGAAAGTGTGTGAAGCGCTTGGTGTTGCCGGATCTTGGTGATCCTTTGTTCATTGTCTTCAGCAAAAGCGGCTGTTCGTGTTTCCAAAGCCATACCACTACTTCCATGAAAGAAAATGTCTGTTTGCCACACGATTTCATCCAGCTATTTAGTAGCTTTGATCCTCTAGATTTGGACATTTGCTTTTCTCTTCTTTAAAAGCTTTTTTAAGAACTGGATCCAATTCAATCACGTAGGAACTTGCCTGAACTTTTGCCCAAAGACTGTTCTGTCTGCCAGAGAGCAGATGCTGAGTAAATTCACAGCCCAAAGCCCTGCAACATCAGTGGGAAAAGCTCCCCTGAGCCCGCTGTGTCTGAAGAAAGCTCTGGCGGAGAAGATATAAACATACTAATGGCTCATACTCAGGGTCACACGCTCCAGAGAAAGGTCTCTCTTCCTCCCAGACTCCAACAGCCCTAAGTGGTCAAATGCCAAAAGACAGGACATTTGTGATATTGTGTTGAGATCACACAACTCAGGTTTCAGAGACTGATACTTTTTGAGGTTTCCTTTGGAACTATTTCAGTCCCACTGTTCTGAGCAGCGAAATAGCGGGTATTGTCCTGGATGTTGTCTGTAAAGTTCGGATTCTGAAATTCCCTTTTATTTTGTAAACATAATTGTTTATTGCTCAAATTATTTCTCTTACATTCTGGTTCTAGAAAGAATTAATTAAGGACCCACCAGGAAATATTACAAATAAAGGATTCACATGATAATTTTACATCATCCAGACTCTGGAGACCCATGAAAGTATTTCTTCATTTGATTGTGGTCGTATTACACTCCAGCTCTTATAAGTAATTCTTAGGACAAAATGGGCTTTTGTATATCTACATCAGTCTGCTAAAAATGTGGGGATCTTTTACTACCATTTATAAAAATCTTCCTTCTTATTATTAGAACTGAAGGGGATTTTCCCATCGTTGTGGTTGGACCTATTCCTTCTCTTCCTGCAAACAGCAGTTGGGGTTGTGAGATTATATAAAGCAATTCAGTAAGTTATATAACATTTTTTTTCACTTATCAGTCATAAAGCTACTAATTAGTCCTATGACTCGATAACTATTCCAGTTTCTAATAGCATCATCACTGCACATGTACTGAAATACGGGTTGCAGCTGAAAGGGAACAGCCAGCATGGTGGTTGTTTGATTCAGCCTGCCTATCCTCAGTTGGGCATTGAAGCACATCATAATTTGGGTTCTAGCATTCGACCGTATGACAGCAACTAATAAATATGCAGATGTTGGAGCTATGGCAGTCCTTGTGCTGCTATAAATGATCATTTAGCTTCTTGCTTTCCTGTTTATTTCTATATATTGCCCTGCACCATTACAAAGGGAGCTACTAATTTCATTCATTTCTGCTGGACAGTATTGCTGCTGTTACAAAGGGAGCTACTAATTTCATTCATTTCTGCTGGACAGTATTGCTGCTGTTTTAATGCCCACGGGCAGTGAAACTTCCTCATAAGTGATATTCATTCCCCCTGACAACCTCATTTCAAGTCTTCAGGAACACTGTGTCAATTGTAGACTGAAAAAACCCAAAAATAAAAAATCTGCTGTCATGGGCTTCCAAGGAGCTGCATGGGCATGGTGGGTCTCCTGCAGGTAGCATTCATCATTATAGTTCTGCTGCTAACTTGTTTTTCTATTTGTGTCACACGGGGATTCTTAAATGACCTATTATTGAATCTGGTGAATTACAGGCTGGAAGACCACAGTGTTTATTATGCACTGACAGAGGATGGAATGATCTAGTGCTTATGGGGTTTTTTCCTCCTCTGCTTTGGGGTCTGCTTGCCTGTGGTACCACCTCATTAATCATTCCTGGAATCTACCTTTCCATAAATACTTAGAAAGAATTTTAAAGTATTTTTTTATTTACTGACTGTATTTTTACTGTGTGATAAAGGCAGAAGCAAACCATAGCCATGCAGGCGCTCATTTGTTCAGATGAAGTGGAATCCCGGGTCCAAGATTAATCTCAAATTCAATGTTGCACCTCTATTAAAACCATGCAGTTATGTATATCCCAAATTTTGCATATGCTTACATGCTTTTGGCTGCAGTAGGCCTGCAGGGAAAGCATTTGCTAAACAGCTTAACTCAACAGAAATGTACTTAAGCATGAGCTTAATTCATCTGCTTAAATGGAGCCATGGTGCTTGAAGCTAATAGAAGCAATTTTAATAATTTAAACTCCACTTTTAGGTTTACCACTTTTATGTTTAATACATCACACTCACATTTAAAATTTATCTACCCAGAAGTAACAGTATTTGAGTGTAAAAATGAAAGACTAGGAAATTGGAGCAGGCTGCCCAGGGAAGTGGTGCAGTCCCCGTCCCTGGAGGTATTTAAAAGACAGGTAGATGTGGTGCCTAGGGGCATGGTTTTGTGATGGATTTGTCAGTGCTGGGTTAACTGTTGGGCTCAATGATCTTAAAGGTCTTTTCCAACCTAAATGATTCTATGACTCTATATTAGTGTTGACACAGAACTCTGATCTTTTCAGTCTCACTTTTCTTTTCTGTGAAGAGTTTGATCAGCCTTAACTCATTATTGTTTTTAACTGCTTTGAAGATATTTCTTATGCTGTTACTAATGCAATTATACTTAGTGTAGTAATAAAATAATATTTCCTTCTACAGACATACTGCTAATAAAGATGTTTATATCGTACTTTTTATTTAAACATTCACTCTTAGATTTCATTTTAAAGTACATGGATTTCTTTAGCTTGGATGCCACAAAAAGACACTGTGCTGGTAGTGATTTTCCAGTTGCTTAGTCTCATTTTGTTGTACAGAGTTTTACCAGCTGGTGTTTCCTGAATCCTGCATTGTCAGGTCATCAGTTCAGTAATTAAACTTGCACATGTAGCCATTTGTAATTTTCTGCTAGATACTCCTGGCCTTGTTCATACTCAGGGCCTTCTGTGTGACACAGAGTGGGAAGAAGGCTATCAGGATACGACTCTGGCTCCATGGATTTCAGAGCATCTCACAAACACGTGAATTAGTTATGCCTTTTTTTTTTTCCTGCACAGATTTCAAGACAACTTAACATTCCTTCAGTGAAGCTATAACATGTATGTATTTATTTGCTATTAAAATACAGGTTTTCTTTTTTTTTGTTTGGTTGGGTTTTTTTAGTTACTTTTTTCCAATTACGTTCTCAACTGTGGAAAATAGAAACATTTGCCACTTTCATTTCCCTATTTGTTTTTAAATGGAAATCCAATGGACATGTTTTCCCCAAAAAACAGTGTGGAAAAGCAATTTTTCATCCAAAGATACTCTGGATGCAAAAAGATTGACCAGTTCTCATTGCTGCACAGTGACGTTTTGTGGTGGGTGATAGTATCCAATTTACAAGGGACAGAGACAAGTAGAATTTACTGCTTTAAAATATGAATGCCAAAAAATCTGGAAAGTCGACTGAGCAGAGTGGGTGCCCCACTTTAGGCTTCTACCTGCAGAGGTTCACCTGGATATTGCAGAAAAGTCACTATCATGCTTGCCAGACTTTCTTCCGGCACAAATCTTACTGTAGCCAGATTTTGTCAAGCTTTTCATCAGCAATTTTGAGGCAGTTGCTCAGATTGCTATTCAGAGTTAACTGGAATGTCAAATATGAGGTTCGTGGTTACTGCAAGTACCTGTATATTTACTAGTATTTGAAGCATTTTACTTTGCAGATTTTGCTCTGTGCGTCCTGGTCTGGTCGTGCTGGTGTGTCCTGAGGATATCCAGTTTCTGCGTTCAGAGCTATTCTTTTGGAGCTTTGATTCTCTCTCATGAGATGGTCTCTGCTCCAGACTGCAACAGAGTCAATTAATTTTGGTTTGCTTAAATTAGGTGCTCTATTCTAGTGAGATTCAAGGTAAAACCTTGCAAGATGCTGAGCACCCTGAACATCCGGCAAAAGTAGTAGAACTTGGAGTTGATTAGTGATTCCCAGAAGGTTTTAGCAACTTTCAGGCTGTAGAAAAGAATTTCTGTAGAAGAGAAATTTGCGCAGAAAGGATCTGTTTCACGAAGAAAAGTTCTGTTCTTCAGGAACAGACAGTTTATTTTCATTTTTGCCCTCCAATGGAAGATGCACAGAGCTGCTAAAATCAAAGCTGCTGTCCAACGGGATTTATCATTCATACAACTTAGTACATGCTCTTCTGTGAGTATATTTTCACCTCAGTGTTTGAAATTGGTGTGAATCTAAAGAGCAGGTAGGAAAATATACTGGTGTAGCGTGGGAATGGCAAAACAATTCCTTCCTGAGCTTTCTGATGGCATCTCTCTAATTCTGCTATTGCAGCAATACAATTTATAAATATTTCCCAGTAACAGAGGAGCTGGGCAGGCTCAGAAACGGGTAATAAACCAGGGACTCTGTAATGATGTAGCCCAAAGCTGTAATGTCGGAAAGCTATTTTAACATACAGTGCGCTGAAGTCCTTTCTTCTAAGTTCAGTAGATATTAATTCCTCTTGCATCAAAATAGAACTGTCACAATTTTAAACTTTTTGGACATTCCTTGAGCAGATTTGGGGTGATACGTATCTAACCCCCGACAAAGCTTTGCAGAACTTTTCTCTGAATAAATAAGCAGGACTTGCATGTTATGAAGAGCAACCAAACTACACTGGGTTGCTCTGCTGCTGGCTATTCTACACCCCTGCCCTCTGTATGAGAGATCTTTATTCTCCATGGTTATCTATTCTGTTACGCTCATTATAAAGAACTATTCAGAGATTGCTATTAAGCTATTTGCATAGTTCAGTATTCATTGCAATGGATTTCTAATTACATTAGTATGAGCTCTGGCAGATATGTCCATATAATAATCAATAACTGTCTTTGCCACCCACCTACCACATGCATGTACACTTAATATTAGAATCACCCACGGAATTAATGACTCTCTATGAGGCAGAAAAGAAAAAAGAAAGAGTAACTCTCTACTGTAAAATTCTTTCTTGGCATAAGCTGATATTGATTCACCTCAAGAGGAACATTCCTGCTGCACCTTCTATAAAACACAGAAATTGTTCAGAAATTACTAGGGCTGAAAATTAACATCAAGTGGCTATAATTTAAAACAGAATGCTGTGAAAGAGGGATGGACATTATGGTGCCAATGTTAACCATCACTATGTAAAGGAAATGTGTAAGGAGAACTTTAATGCAGTCCTATTTTTTAAGAGTTGGTATAGTAGATGGCATGGAAGCAACAACTCCAAGCAGCCCGCACTATCTTTCTTTCATGCACTTCTTTCCTGCAGTGAGTATTTGTGTTTGTGGAGTCCAAAGAGCTGGCAACAGTAAGAAACCAAATTTTCTGTTGATTCGTGGGCTTTCCTTTTTGGTGCTGACAGTACCTTTCTCAGATGCAAAACCCCAGAGTACACTCATGTGCTGTGTCCTGTAGGTGACTTTGAGAGGCCATCTGCTAGAGGGTGTCTCATTGGGAAACAGTCTCCATCACTATTCTGTCAAAAGAGCTGCCATTTTAATGGCAGGATTATTCAAAATGAAACGTGGGGTGGTCTTCTGCCCAGTAGGTAGAAACCACATAATATATTTAACTGTCTGGTAAACTTCCCAAGAGATAGTTACTGATTCTTTTGTGAGCATCTGCTACACTGAAAGAAAATAATCTAAACCTGGATGAGGCTATTTCTCCTGCTTGAGGGGTGGAGGATGACACACAACACAACCGCAGTTTCTGTCTTACTTGCACAAGGCTTTGGAGCATTTAGATTTCTCTGTACACTGTCCTGCAGGTATCCACACTGGCTCTGAGTATCTCTTGCTACAGATTTGCAGGGATCTCTAGGTTCAAGAAAGAACAAGATAGTGCCATCTTGGGTAAAAACTTCCCATTGCAATTACAGTTTCTCGCTTTTTCTGGACCAGCGGAACAGAACAAAGCATTTCTGTCTCGTGTATATCTCCTCTCTATTCCACAGGGAATGCTGGAGGTCCTGGAGCAAATATTTATTGCGTGGGACATCTCTTGGGACACTGCATAGTGGACGTGTAGGGAATGTGTCCTTCCATTTTCAGCCTTGGCCAATGTGGTCTCAATACCTGGGAATGGGAGAAAGAGAGGCAGGGTGATGATGTACGAATAGATGCAGTAGACACTGATGAAACTGAGAACCCTCCAAATAACATGCCTGGGATCTAATTCTCAGGCTTCCAAATCCGTGGTTGCTGTTGAAACAATTCATTTTACAAAGATGTGGCCTTTGTGTGTGTGTGTGTGAAACTGAGATCTTTTAAAGTACAATCTTTATTCAGAAAAATTTGCAGAAATGGATAGGGCATCAGTTACCTTTTAATAAAGCAGTAGTAAATGCTTGTTTCTCATGCAGGTTATGACCAAAACTTTGCCGTGCTTCAGGAGACTCTTGAAATACTCCACATCTATCACCAGGGTCTGCAAATTTTGCACCCGAAGCACTGGCGTTCTGTGTCTACTGCATGCAATCAAACCATTTCTGATTCCTTTCTTCATTGGTATCTGTGCTCTGGGCATTCATGTTCTGGGTTAGCAATTTCAATCATCAGTTTTCAGTCTAGTTAGAACTAAAAATTGATGAAATTTTCCCTTCAAATCTGTCATTTTGAACCTACACATAGAAATGAAATCAGGCACTGTCTTAATACAGTTTTATAAACCAGAGTATTTTGCTGAGCTTAATTTAGGCATCAAATAGAAGCTAAAATGCAGAGTTCTGTTTTAGCATGCTAGAAAAATTGAAGTGTGTTTATATCTTGCACCAAGCACTGGCATTAATGTTCAATTTTGTGCTGTTTCTTGTACTCTAGAAAGTTTAAAGTATCCAAGCAGATTAAACTGAAAAGGGAGCTGATGAGAAAATGCTGATTGTCCCATGTTTCTCAGGAACCATTGCCTTTTTTGTACAATTAGAAGGAAAATGTCATCAGGAATTTCCACTGAGGGATGCACAGCACATTTAAGGATGCTTCATAGGAATTATGCAGGTTTCCAAAATCAGTTGTCTGAAGAACAGCTGAACCTAGCATCTATACCTGTCGTATGATCTAAGTAAAGGTATCTTGTTGTCACCCTGTTAGCAGGGCTGGGAGAGTCCTGCAACTGGGATGTTCTGGTTGTTTCTTAGACCCAGACCCCGGAGTTTCTCTCTTATGGGGAGTTGTTGCTAAACTAAACCTACAGTTTGCATTTAGATTGGAGCTTTTCCTCCACAGTAGACTTACTGCATCAGAGCTGAATCAGCATTTGGGTTTGTTTTTTGTTATGTGGGCAGAGTATACTATATATATTAGTGAATGATGAGGCCATTGGCTGAGTGCCACATGCCCTCAGTCTCATTGAATCTCGGAAGCAAGCTGCATGTCTTGCCCAAGGTCACGCAGAAAGCATGTGGCGAAGTCAAGAATCAAACCAGTCTGACACGTATTTTTAAGAGCTTTCCTCCAATGCAGCAAAGAACAGCATTCATCTTTAACAGCAAACCAGTGTGTGGCAGTTTGTTGTCCTCTGAATCATCACTCCCGCTGAACGCCTCCCTTGGGAAGGTTGTTAAACTTCTACAGCATTCACAAAATCTTAATGGCTTTTGCCAAATGAATTAAGAGCCCTTACAGCTTTCATGCTGCGTAGCGTGGATTTTGAAAACTTATGCCAGTAAAGCAGTAAATCTCTCAGAAGCAGCAGGAGGCAGTGAGGATAATAGCACAAAAGGTGAAGAGTGCTGTCACATTTACCCAAATGAAAATTATAAGAAACCATTTTGGTGGGGAATTGTAGAAATCAGTGATAAACGATTGAATGAAAATGAACAATTTGGAAATCTTTTCAAACTGCTGAAGCCCCAAAGCACGTCAAAGAGAGTTTTTGTCTTGCGCTTCTGAAGCCTTGTTACTCTAATGGTTGTTAGAAGTTATATGCTTATCTTAAGACCGAGGGAAAAGTTGCTGCTTTAGTTTCCCATTTGGTTAAAAAGAGACTGGACCTACTACATTCTGGACACTAAGTTTTCCATTTGGGAGATGTTAACGTTGCTATGTCTTTTTTCTTTCATTCTCCTTCTTAAACAAGCAGGCTGAATGATGGCACCTTTTACATTTTGTAGTGTGACAAAAGCTGCATTGCTGCTGAAATATGCAACTCTGAACTTTTTTCCAGAGGCTGCTCAAAGGTGTCTCTGTACAAGCCTTTTCGTTAAAAACCTGATGTTTCAGGCTCTGTAACCTTACTCATAAAAGCTGGATCAAGACTGGAGCTGAGCGTCTGGAAGGTTAGTTTAGCAGAGGAGATCTTTTTTCCTTACTTTCCTTCTTTTTCATTTCTACAAATTAAAAGGAGCTAAAAAAGGTGAAAGTGACTTTTTTGAAGGCTTTTAGTAAATAATACCCCTTGTTTCTTCTGCTGTAGGAACCTGTCAATAGGATTCAGTGAACAGGGTGATGAAGAAAAGGCCTGCACTTTCTGAGGGGAAGAAAATAGTGATTTCTGCTGGAGTTCCTCCAGCTGGTGCTCTCTATCTCAATGCATTACAGTTTTACAGTTCTTGCAACTTTTCCCATGAATAGAAAATTCTAAATCATAGTTAAAGTTAAATGGTTGCTAAGTCGAATGCAGATTATTAGTATCATACAACCCTATTGATTGTAATGCAGGCTTGCCTGGGACTGAAGCAAGCCCTGTTAGCTGAAGTCAAGTCTCAGCAAGTTCTCTTTACCTGACTAGTGTTTGATCAATAAACCAGCCTCTTGTCAAAATGTGTATCCTGTCAAGGTCCTAGTCAATGCACCTTCAGTCCAAGAGTCTGAAATGCTACCGCAGTCCAGTTAAATGGTTGTTTGTCTGCCCCCAGTGAAGTATTGCCATTCTGTTCTTCTCCTCAGATGTTAAAATCAAAAAGCTTACTTGCTTCTAGTGGGCCTGCAGTGAAGCTTTTGTAGCAGGGATTAATCTTGAATACTGTCCAGTACCTTTAACAAATGCTGAACTACAGCAAAGGTGTCCACTTTCCAAGCGGAAAAGAACTTCATTATGCTGTGTTATATGCCTCATACTGCCTGAGTCCCATGTCAAATCTGAAGTGTTGACCTATCCACACAGTGCTGCTAGACTAGGCTAAATGACCTAATTTATCACTTCTCTCTCTCTCTGACTTGTTACAAACACCCACATTCATCAGGAAACTTCAGCTAATCATCCCCATCAGGATGGGAGTGGGAGTTGGACATGGGAATTCTGACTCAGAGTTACATTCCTCTGGAACTCGCTTCTCCTGGAACTCTACCTGACCTTTAGCTCCAAAAATGTTTCAGGATAAGTTATTGCCCTAGTCCTACTCCCTCCTCTGCCTCCCTCCCCCTTCCTGCATAGTAGAAGATGAAATAAACAGTTAGAGGAAACATGAATTCATTTGGCTTCACATCCATTGCAGCGAAGCAAGTTGTGAGACTTCTGTTCTGCATTCTAGTGTGATTAAGCTGAATACAATTTTAGCTCGGGTTTTGCACTCTCTGGAGATCTTTGGGTCTGCAATTTGTATTAATCCAGACCTGCCTGCCTGCCCCTCTGTTTGCTGAATATCTACTTCTTCTGCCATTTCTTCCTACTTAGTAGGCTGAATGAGAGTACTAATTAGACTCTGGTGCCAATTTACTGATGCACCGTCTTCTGCTCACCCCTTGAGAGAGGGATTAGCTAAATGCAACAGCTCTCTTCGTCTGAGTTACTGGCATATGATATTTGTTGTTTTTCTGTTATGAATGATATCTGCATAACATGCAGTTATAGCCTCTTTCCATACTGAAATGTGTATGGTATCCTTTCATTTCCCTTGAAGGACAATCGTACCCTGTGCAACTATCTTCATAGTTTTATGGCTTCAGGAAGTTTCTAGACTTTTTTTTTATGGCGGGTGGGAGAGAAACATTGACTTTTAAAGCCCATACAGGTTTTTTTAATTCTACAGAAACACATTGTCATTCCAGCTATGGCTATAGAGAAATTTGTTATGGTAGGATAAGCTGCACATGCAGTTCACTGCAACAGAATTTAAAGTAATGAGGTAAGGGAGTATGTTTACAGTTTTAACAGGGGCCCGCCACAGAATAGAGTAACATGGGAACCTGAATTGATTGTGAATAGCCTATTTTATCTTTCTGCATAATATTTATCAGCAGCACATAGAGAATTAATTTTGAAGGTGTGGAAGCTGTTCTGATATAAAACAAGGCAAAAGCAAAGCCTGATTTTAAATATTGTGAAACTCTGGGCATGATCTGATAGGGACAAGATCAGAAGGCTGCAAAATATGGTACACAATCAGTTCTTGTACTGCAGTAACCCTAAAGACCCCAGCCAAAGCCATGGATGTTGCAACACGGACAGTACTGGCAAACACCAAAAAAGAGCATCTCGGGCCCAGCAGTATCTGCTACAAGACACGGCAGTGATAAAAGAGATGTGATCAGACTGGCTATCGCAGAGGTCTTGGCAATGACAAGTGATTCTCAAGGCCAACTGCAGTTCACTGATTTCCATTAGGAGTAGCTCATTACATGCTAAATTGGCTAGTGGGTATTTTATTCTCAGTTTATATTTGGCTCTGTGTAGACCAGACCAAGGCAGATGAATCTGTCTTGTTTGTCATTATAGAGCTCCAGTGGATGGGCTTTCAAAAACTCTTTTCCTCTGCTGCCTTCTGAAGTTCACTCATATAAAACAAGTCCTCTGATCTTAGTGACTTCATGTTGATGTAATGTGAGCCCTGACAGAAGTGAAGTTCACCCATTCAGGGGTTTGCAGAAAGGCACCAAAGCACATCCGTCTTCCTGTTTAAGGGATATTATTGTGAAGCTGCTTTTTGATATTCACCAACTCTCATGCAAGCATGTAGCAAAATGCCCGGTATATCTGTAGTGAGCATAGAGGTTATGGCACAAGTGAAGAGAAAAATAAAGAACTGGGAAGTGCAGCCAATAGCTGAAGTTTTGCTCTAACATGGGTTGGTTTGATTTAACCCCGAGCAAAGTCAATTAATCAAAACACGCACACAAAAATAAGAATCCAAAGGCACGAACAGCAGGGATTAATGCATTCTCCTAGCAGTTGAAGAGAATCATAATAGAACCAGAGGTTTCTAGGATCTTGCTATGGAATTTTTTGTCTTTGAATTTGCAGCACTGGAAGGTTTGTGTTCCCCACGCAGTGATAAATTCTCTTTTTACAAACTGGTCTGAGAAGGAGGAGGGAGGGAACTGAGTGGAATCAATTACAAACCATATCAGACGTTTAAGTTTAAACACAAGACCTTGCAAAGGCTTGCATGAAATCTTACGAGCAATATAAACAGGACTGGTGCCAAACTAAGCACCAGAAGTATTCAATAATAAAACACAGCTGTCTCCATTGGCACCTACCCATGAAAGTTTGTCATTTTTACTGTTGGAAATGCTGACAAAGAGAAATCTCAAAAATGAAAACATTTTTTTTCAAAAGAGGGAGGTTTTCATGAACTGCAACCTAAATATTCATTTAACATTGGAACATTCCATTAAAATAATTTATAACATAATTTCTTCTTACAAACGCATTTTGACAGGGTTCTTTTCAAAGGCTTTGGTTGAGCTTGGCAATGCTAGCAGCTTTGCTTTCAAATCCATAATTCTTAATTATTAAAATAGTCTCTATACACTTTTCTTGGATTCCAGTGAGGCACATCAAAGCAGGGGGCCCTCTTTGCTTTGGCTTCTTGCACACCATGTCAGCTGAGGAGGAAGCAAGCATAACACAGCTCTGTAGACAGCCCAAGCTTGAGGTATGTAAACCCGATCCGCAAAAGCAGTCCCAGGAAAGTTGCAGTTATGAATTACTTCTGGGAGGAAGGCTTTGCAGAGCTGGACCCTGCGTGGAGGCTGCTACAATACCTCTGATTCACTCCATGAGCTCTGTGCCTTTTGAAATAGAAATGGACCAAACCTGTTATCACTTCCAACTTGCTTTACAGCTGTGGGAGGCTTTCTCAGGAAAATTAAGTAGGCTTAAGTCCTTAGAAGTGGAAGGCATATGTGCACTCACACATGTGTTCACACACAGAGATAAACACATGTGTTTGTGTCTGCTCTGTAATTCTCATCTGTTGTGTGATCTGCTTTGGCAGGGAAGTTCTCTTACTCTCTTATTTTGCTTCACTTCTGAACTGCTTCCTAAACAGCTGGGCTATGATCACCTGCCCATCTGAGGTATGACACTATATGACCATGGTTTAGCACCTTTCAAGACACCTTGGGAGATTTCTACTTTGACTTTAATCAAGCAAAATAAGGACATTATTTACCAGTTAAAGAAAGACTTAGCATTTGGATTTATACACCTTTATTTAGAAGGAGCCTATGATATGGGTGGGGGAAGTCACTCCTTCCCTGCATCACTCCATGGGCTTCTGGTCCTTACGAATTCAATTTTCTTCTTTCCACTAATGAAGCTGCATTTTCTCCTCTCCCAAATGTGTCCCTAGCTTTGCTCAGATCCTGTCTTGGATCCCTGCCACCACTTGCACGGATCATGGTTAGCTGAAGGACGATCAGGCAGTAACTGCATTACTAAAGATAATTCTCAAAAACCATAACAATTTTACTTAAATTTTCTTCTCACCTGTCACCCCTTTCTGCCCCTGCTACATCCTTTGTCACTGGAAGTTGCTTTTCCTACCGATATAGCTGATAAAAACCCAGCTCTTCTGGTGGCTTCATGCGAACTGAAGGGCTGGGAACCATTCTGCAGGTAGACCGCTGCGTACTTGCATGACAGAATTAACTGGGTGTGTTCATAAAGAGCTTTCCTTCTTCCAATGGCATGTCTTCCATTTACCATCTGAGGTCTTTCACAAGCCTTCTCCCCTATGTGTGCTTCTAGTATCTCTAAGCAATCAGAAGGGGATGTAATAGTCTCATTTCAGAATTCTTTAGACTTCCCTCTGACTATAATACTGCATTTTTAAGGCACAATAGTAACACATAATTGGTTTTCTGAACTTACAATGTCAATGAAGTGATGTATCTGCTTGGTCTTCAGATGACCTGCTCTGAATTGTAGTGTATATTAATTTTCTTTGTACTGAGACTGAAGTCTTTAAACTTAGAGGCTCTTAGGTATGTAGAATTCCAGACTAGTGCATAGGAAATTAACACGTAAAATGCTCCTTCTGTTAAAATTACAGTTACTGTACTGTTCTGCTTATAATACTGCAGTCACAAAATTCAGCTTGAAATTCGTATGATCAGTCTCAAAGCAACTGCCATCAACAGTTCTCCTTGTCAGTCCTGTGCAGTTTAAGTGCTGATTAAATTTTACAAAGACGGTCAAAAATGACATGTCAGCATTGTAGAGCTGGGCTCTGGGATTGCTTTGAGCTTGCAGGTAATATACAGGCCAGCAATTATTAATGCTTAATTGAATCACATTGCTAGTACTGAGAAGACACTGTAACTTTAAGAGGGTAATTTCTTTAAAGGCTAAGTGTGACTGTTATCATTTTTTAAAATTCTATATTTATTCCAGCTTAGTGCTTAACTGTGAGCCATGCTATGTAACAATAATGGAACTGCTCAGACAGCAATTTACCAGTGCGCTTGAGGCCCTGTCAAACCACGTGGAGTGATGCCATAATCAAATTCATAATGTCCTATCTTTTTCAGATAAAATAATCATCAAAGGAGTGCTGGCATGAACAGAGAAAAAAAATAAAAGGCTTAGACATGCTCTAGCATAGTGAGCTGTGACACAAATTGGGCTGTCCCTGGTTTGTCTTTCTTCTCTCTCTGTGCTTCCAATTGGTCTGCCAAAGAAATGCTTCTGGCTTTGTTTCATGCAATCTTCTGAGACAAAGGAGCTTTATAAAGGAAAAAAACTTGAAAGGGTTAAAATTTCAGGGTGAAGTGTTTGTGTGTCTGTGTGTGTGTCCCCTTCTTTTTCCTTTAACACAGGTATTGGCTGGCATTATAGAGAGCAAGTCCACAGAGCTGAGATTTTCAGTTCAATCAATAAAATATTGTTTAGGAAAAAAATGAAGTTAAGTGCATTATCTGCCCATTACTCCATTATGGTTTGCCCTCAGTCATGGAAGTGAGACAAAGGTTCCCACAAGGCAAATCACATTTGTAGTTAACCTAAAGCAGCTTTCTCATATTGGGGAACTATTTAAAGTCTCTTTTCTGTTTGGTAATGAAGCACATGCCTATCACTTAACATGTTAATAATGCTGCTGAAGTCAATGGAATGATAGTAGTGTTAAAGGCAGTAGCTTATGTATATACTATCCATGAAGAAAACAAGAAAGGAAATCATTGTTCAGGGCAACAAGAATTAAAAGAGAAACCTTTTCCATCATGCAATATAATACACAGAAAGGAAGGAGAAAAATATCTGATTTTTTGTTTTATCAGGGTCCAGTTCAACAGCTCATGAAGTCATTCCAGTGAGTTTGGGTTTGTGGGCTTTTTTCTCTTCAAATGTATTTCCCTGACATTTGGCCCAGTCCAACTTGAACATGCCATTGCTTGGCTTGTGCACTTGCTTGGAGTTGTTTCTGGTTTAAATACTTGCTCAGGTCTTGATGCCATATCTCTCTTGAATGCTCCAGTGCTGTATATGAGGCTTTACAATGGGCTTTATATCTTTTGCAGGTTTTTGTGAACTGCAAGGCAGTTGGAGGCCAGCTCTCCAGTGTGCTGAGCATCCTCATCTCCCACAGGGAGAACTGCAGCAGGTGCTCAATGATTCCCAGGGGATCAGAATCCAACTGCAAGGCTGTGTCCTTGTCTCTGTGTTAAATTTATAGAAATAGGAAATACCTGTTTTCCACACATGTATTACAGAAACAATGAAACCTCACAATACTTCCCAAGGACTTCTGCATCTGTAACAAGGAAAGGGCATACGAGCCAAATATTTTTCAGCCGTCCTTCCAAACACTGTTGTATTTGATTTTGGCCCCAGAAGTGAAGTCTCTCGCTTTTTTATTTCCTCAAATGAATAATCCTCCTACAAAAGTTACCAAAAAAGTTGGATAAGTAAGGGGCCCAAACGTCGACTTTTGAAAATGTTATCTTCAATCTATTTTAAGATACGTAGAGCTCACAAGTGTACTATTCTGATGGGGGAAAACCACACAAAACATCAGTATGAAAATGTACTGTGACACTACAGAACACTAATCACTCCTACACAGAGAGAGCCTTCATTTTATCTGCTTTTGCAGAAGGTTTTTATAAAGTCAGATTTTAGAATAACTAAAACCCAGTACAACTGAAGGAGACAAAGCTTTGCACTTGAACAAAGGGATGTTTTCTCAAAAAATAACAGTGACGATCTGGTTTGTGCTTTTATAGCTGTGCATATTCTAGATGATGGATAGATGCTTGCACAAGGAGAATATATAGTGAGTTGCTTATGCTGTCCATTAAAAAAATCCCAGGCAACCAAGCTTCAATGCAAATTCATGGGATGTGACTGCTGGCAGATTTAGCTGAAGGACTTTAAGTACTGGGCCTGCTTCTGCTCTAAATGATGGCCAACCATAATTTATAATTCACCAAAGAGAGAATGATCCCTCCTAGCTGTAGAAGTTCCGGAGGCAGCTTTTCCTTCTTTTAACCTTAGACATACCACAACTTGGAGATCTGGTTCACATCACCACAAGTGAACTGGTTTGCCACAGACTTTCCCCTTCCTTGTAGAAGGATTTCCACTCCTTTCCTTCCATGCCATGTCCTCCTGGTTGTCTTCATGGAGTAAGTTCCTGGCCTGATCCATGAACTGAATAGCCAGGCAGAGTAGCCAGGCAGGAGAAAGGGCTCCCATCTTCCTGGGAGATAGGTTCTTCACCAGCTGGTATTATCCTACAGGAAAGGGCACAACTGGAGGTAAGCCAGGACAAGGGAATCTAAACCTTGTTCTTATGCTACAAGGACAGTGCAGGTCTTCTGTGCCCCAAAGAAGAGTCACAGTCGCAGAGGTCCACTTACTCCCTTCCTCAGGACTAGGAAGGAGTGTCCCATAATTGCTCTGTGGGTAGGAGTTTATTTTCTCCATGCACTGATAGCTCCCCAGTAAATCAGAAACAGACTAATGTATCCCAGAGAAACAGTCTCTGAAACCTGGGTAATCCGTTTGACCTGAACTGAAGATGAGTACTTCAGCAGAGGGTCCTTCCAGAACTGAGGGGTTTTGGAGCACTTTTGTTGTTTTGCTCTGTGGCTTTATAGGACATGCGTTCTGAGCCACCCGTCAGATTCCTTGGCACTACCGAGTGTCAGAGTTATTTGCATATTAGTACTTACAGAATGTGCTCTGGTTTTCTGCAGAGGGCAATTGTCATTTGCCACTGACTGGAGTTTGTTTGAGAAGAGTACAATGACAGGAAGAACGAGGGGTTTAAAAACATTTTAGTTCATAAACTTGGAGAAAAAAAAAGGAAGGAAAGAAAGAAAGAAAGAAGAGAAAGCCGGTTTTGAATTATTTTGATGAAGTTTTAATCATTTGCCTCTCTATCACCTCAGTACTTTAACAGTGGGTGTTTCTGTCAGTGGCTCCTCTGGTATTGTGGACGATAAAACCATCAGAAAGCTTTAGAGAGATTTTTTAACTTGTTCTGTTGTTCCTGTTGGTGATAGAGTTTGGGCATCAGATAAATGAAAGGACGAGCTGTGACCAACCTGATTCCATCTGCGCTAGCTCATGCCTGCAGCAGGTTAACCACGCTTGTGCTGTATTGTGTGCTGTGTGGAACCACTGCCCTGCTCCCCTAACTGGAGGCTTTCACTGCTCCATCACTCACTGTCTTCTTTTCTTCATTACACCCTTATGGTATATTTTTGTAGCACAGTTCACTAGGGCTTTTCCTTCCTTTTATTTTATCCAGAACTACCCATCAGTTAAAAAGAAAGAAAAGAACTCTTCATTTAATTCTGAAATGTTTTGATCATACATCCAAAGTACCAACTTTACATATTTCTTGGTATCCATGGTTAAATTCATAGAGTCCTTAGTTGCTTGGAAGGTGGTAACAGTCACACTGTCAAGTAAATGAGGTTGAGATGGAAGAGTGGAAGCAATGCCATGTTGCTACTTTCCGTCTACCAAGTGGAGATACTACTTCATATGCACTAGCTGATTTCTTCCAGTTGTGATATTTAAGGCGCTTAAACAGTTACAAGGGAACTGTGTTGGAACAATAAGTGACTTACACATATTTGTCTGAGTAGTTAGGTTATTTTCATTGCTTAAAACGTGGTGAACAGAGCATTGAGAGAAAGTAAGAGATTCATGCTTGGCTTTGGAAAATTCTGTCTCGGCACAGTGAGAGCATAGTTGACCTCAGTGCATCATGTTTACCGGCAGAATTTAAACAACCAGGATAAATCACTGTCAGTGATAGCAACAGGAAGTTAATCCAACAACCTTGAGAACATCATTACAATTTTTCTCACATTTTCTATCTTTTCAATATCTAAGTGAAATCATATTTCTGTGCTGAAGTCCTTGGAGCTATAGAAAGCAAAACTATCAAAGACACCTACATATCTCTGCCTTGTCAACAAAAAAAAAGCAGACACAACAGAAGAGAAAGCAGATGGCCTTGCAAGTGCCCTGAAGAAGATTTCCAGGTCACATTTGGTAGGTAGTGAAAAGAATCTATTCTACAATGAATTATACCTTTTACAGCCATTGTCTTCCCTGTGCTTGTGTTAACAGATGCTGTGTGATACCTTCTGAGTCTGAATCCTAATGTTAAAACTGCTTCATTGATTTAGAAACATGAATTCTTAGCATAAGACATTATAGGGCAGAAGTTCTCCATCTGATCTAGATTCCCTTTATTCTCAATGGAGAGAAATAGGATGCATCTGACCTATTTTAGATGCCTACCATAAAATAATGTTGCAACACACAAGCTTCTTACCACTGACATTAAAGGAAGTTCTGATGACTAGCTCAGACAGGGATTTCAACACTGTAGATGTCTCAGACTAGGTGAGACAAGTCCTGCCCACAGCTATGTGGATGTTGCCTTAATGAATCACAACCACGGAGATTTCTCCAATGTTTTGAGAGATGGTAGAAATCCGATGTTTTTGGTTTCCTGGCAATAGTTGACTGGGAAATGAATGAAATTAAATTCTGTGGTATCTTGAAAATGTTTTGGTTTATTTCAAATTTACGCTGACATGAAATTTTTTAAGCTTTCAGTTCTTTAGAGAGTGTCATTTTGATGTTCTACTTTGAGCTTTGTAAAAAGTGCATTTTAAACCAATAGTTTTAAAACTTTGAAACAAAAACTGACCTCAGACAGAAAAGGGGATTGTTTCATGTAGAAACTTGTAGTGATCCTTTCTGAATTCTTAAGTTTTACTTAAAATGAAACAGTCATTAAAAATGAATGCATCATTCTGCTGGATTTTTCCTTTTCACAGGAAAAAGATTGCACATGAAAAAATTTCCTTTTCCGAGTATCTTAATTCTGGATAGGGTGGTGCTTGGGAGAAAGGTGCAAGTCATTGGCGTCAGAAATAGATATTCCTTACCGATGTTGATCCTGACTAATGTTTGTGTTATCTGTAGAACTAGGTCTCTGTCACACTTCAGAGGCTCTTAACCCGTTGACTTCTTAAGTCAGAGTATGCCCCTAGTTAATCATGTAATATGTTGAAGTGTTAATACAACTCCTGGATATTGCTTTATGTTTTTTCTTTTCCCTAAGGCTCAGAATTACTAATGAAATTAGATTGAAGCTGAAGTAGGATTGTGACACTCCGTGTCCCCAAACTCCATTTCTGATCAGGCCCAAAGATTTGTTACTTCTCTCTTTCTCTGCTTCAACTGTTCTAGAGGTGGCACTGAGCCAGTTGTTTATAACCAGTTTTTATTTAACTAGCATTCTTTGGTAAAATAAAATGTAACTCTATTGAGATTCCCCATTAATTATAATGAATATCTGTTTGCCATAATCAATCAAACTGCAGTTTGAAAGTGCTCCCACTGCTCTCCTCCTGCACCAGAGCCCAAATCCTGAACCATGTTGCACTGCTGCTCTTGGCCAAGATGCACCCAAACAATTTAATCTAACTACTGAGGAATTTTGCGGCTGTCATGTCCCTTCTTCTCCTTCAGTACACAAACAGCCAAAGGGACATAAAACTACTAGTCCACCATTAAACATGTAGAATGTCTTCCTTCATGGGTCTGAGCAAGTGGGGTGACTTTTAAATTAAACTAAAACTACACCAGCTGGCTGATGTCCAGAATTGGTGTCTGGGGAGAACTTCATGAGTGGTAACTAACCATAAGTGCCCACAGCCTGGCAATGTTTAGTAGAATGTTGGCAGGCACACTGTATAGTACTAATAAATTAGTAATGATAACTAATTAATAATAGTTTGAATTCATGTGGCACATTCCTTGCTGCAATTTACTTCTCCTCCTACTAAAAGTGGACATCAAGAGCAGTTTATCTTCTAGTGATCTACCTTTGCATAGAAAGCTTTTGCATCTTCCTCCTATCTCTTCCTCTCTACCCTAAGCAAGCTACATTGCATCAAGATTTCCTCATGCACCTGAATTTATGGTCCGCTCATGGCACTCATCCGGATTCTCTCACAGATTCCACAGCCTTCTTGGAGGTGCCATGCTGAATGCAAGGCTCAAGGTGAGAACTCTCCAATGATCAGCAAGCCAGAAGGATTGGCTCCCACATCCCAGTGATGCCACTTTTCAAGAATTCACATGATGGTACAGAGTCTTGCTCAGCTTGTGATCCATGTGAATACCTAGATACTTGTTTGGTCCCCACTTCAATCTTGTATCCATGTAACAAGCTATTCTGGCCTACCTGTAGAATCTTGCACCTCTCCTTATTGAATTAGTCTGTTCATTCTATTTCACCAGTTTGTCAAAATCCTCTTACATTTTCATGTCTTTGTATATTGTACTTGGAGTTTTTCTGGTGTGTTCTCATTGCCAAAATCAATGGTAAAAGTATTGACTCATACCAGATGAAGAATTGCACTCCACTTATTATATCAGTCCAGTGAAACATCACTACCTACAGAAGATTTTTATGACCAGTTTTTAATTAATTTTATAGACCTAAACTATGTTTTCCCCATTTACTTTTGAGTTACCATATGAAACAGTGAAGTTATTAATGTCAATAGTCATGGCATCTACACCTTTTTACTTACCCGCAGTGGAGCTGGTGCATCAATAAGAGATGGACTAGGTGCAAAGTAAGCAGTAAGAATGCAGATGAGGGAGAAAAAGGTAGGACCTCCTCCTTTGATGCTGACAAATCCCTGGATTGGGTTAAATTTCACCTTCATCTTCTTTTTCCACTTAGATCCTTATAAAAATATATTTGGTAGTTTATTGTAATATTTGTCTGGCAATTCAAGATGACTGACATTTTATTTCCTGGTTCCCCTTGCCTTCCTACATTTAATGATTAGATGTTAGGATTGACCTTTTCCAAACATCTGCAACTTGATCTACTCTCCATAGAGGGCAATATCTCCATGATACCTACAGCTCTCAGATTGCTTTAGCCAGTTCATAACACACCCTGGTATAAAATAATTCAGACACAATGCATATGAAGCATTTAACAGGTCTCTAACTTGCTGTAGCTGCAGGATCTCAACGTTCAAGGATGAAACACTACGTTGTCCCAGCTCATCTTCTAATTGATCTGTTCCATCTCCATCTCTCCAGGTTGTCATTTTCTTTGGCTGATGTTATTTCAGGAAAAATATTTAGGTGCCTTTCCCACATTTTAATGTAGCTTCATAAATAAAGTTATGGCTATTCCCCAGCCAAGACCAAGTCACAGATACATGTGTGAATTGAATGGTGGTGAATGATCTTTAATAAACCTTTTAGCGCATAGCAAATACAAAATAAACCCCATTAGCCTAAACATGACCTAAAGAAGCTGAAGTTACATATTTTATCTCATGCTTGTGATGGACTAAAAGGTGAACCTGATTACCTAATGCCCGATTCACAATGATTTAATAAGATGCAGGAACCCATTTGTGAAGCTCACCATAAGATTTATGAAAACTGAAAGAAAGCTACTGAATATGATGCTTATAGATTTAGGCAAAACTTCTCTTTTGTTTTATGAATAAAATCTAGAGACAAACCGTGTGAGTTCAAACAGAAGTGATCTTTTCAGGGAAACACTAAAGTTGTATTTGTTCAATGGGAAATATTTCATTTGACCTGAACTGAAATATTTCACTTCATTGTTGAGCTATTTGGCTTGTCTGAAGGAAGGTTCATTTTTTAAACATTACCTGAACTTTTACGTGAAAAATACAAATTTGAAAAAAACATTCAATTGGGAAAATGTCAAAATGAAACTTTTTGGCATTTCTGAAACAAACATTTTGGATAAAAAATGTCAGCGTGGAATGTTTTGACATTTTGAAAAATGTCTGCCTTTTTTGAATCTGAAACTTTACCAAATTTAAATTGAATTTACTATTTGTCTAGAAAATCAGAATTGCTTGCATTGGTAGTTTTCCCTGGGTAAGCAGCTAATCTTCCTGCCAGGTTAGCAGTGAAACATCAGCCAAGGAACTGTACAAACGTTGTAAAGCAGCTCTTCCTTTTACTGCAGCTCAGATTCAGACTTTTCAGTGGTTATCTGTCTTCACTCTTGCACTGCACAGTGTCCAGCTTCCCACCTTGCAAGCAGTTCAATGGTTCACAAGGGAAGTGAGAGTGAGAGAAATGGTTACTGTTCAACAAGGGAGCAATTTCCCCTTACATTAAAATTATATTTTTATTTAAAAACCTGGCTAGTAGCAGATTTATGACAGTTCATTCCAGAAAAAATGGTTTATCCATTAAACAGAAGCAAGTCTATAATTCTGAATGAGCTTTAGAGATTGTTACAGTTAAATGCTTAAATTAAAACAACCCCTTCTAGACCAAACTCACAGCATTCCAAATCAGATTGCAAGCTGCAGTGAAGTAGCGTGACTGAGTAGTTGGTGCTTGCACGGCATTTTTGGGAGGTTATAGATGCTATATGCTAACCACATTAATTACACATAATTATACAAAAATTAAATCTTATGCTTTACTGAAAAATAATGTTTTACTGTAGCTGAGAAGCTTCAGCTGTGAAGCAGTAACAGTTCAGATGCAAAAGCTACTTTTTGCGACAGAAGAAATTTCACATTCACTTGTTTTCACAATTCTTCAGCTGAAGCCTAAGATGATGCTATTCCAACAGCAGCATGGGGCGAAAGGAAACCTTGCCAGGGAACACTAAGCCCACCTCAGACCAAGAGTCAAAGTATTATATTGATGCCAAAATGCTGAGCAATAGATACCTTCCCCCTTAGTGGGATCCACAGCCCTGAACAAAATGGCAGTCAGGAAAGGCAACATGCTAGAAGGAAGCTGCTTAAAGCAGCCACTGCTAAGAAGGGTTTGTGCCACCAAGCCATACTCCTCTCTAGGCTCCTTGTGCAGTGCTAGTGGCTCATTTCTTTCCACATGGGATTAGCTGTCTGGAACACTCTTTAAGGTGAGTAGTCCAGCCCCCTTCTTACCCCCTACAATAAAGCAGGACTTGTCCTATCCTTTTCAGTGTGAGGGGGATCAGGAGATGGTTCCTTTTCTGCAGCAACCCACTGGTGAGGATCCTCATCTCAGAGTGGGGGAGATGTCCAGGGAAGTGGGTTTGAATCCCTCCAAGCAAAGGAAACTGAATCCACATCCTGACCAAGCTAACCACTAAATGCTTGGACAAAGAGGACTCTTCTGCCCTTCCTTTGAACAGAAAGCACTGGTTGCCGCTGCAATATGGCAGGCACTGAGAAAAACCAACTGGATCTTAGTGGAAGTGAGTAAAGGAATGGCTGAGTTTAGAATCCTGGAGTAGCTTGGACATGAGATAGGTGCCACCTTCTCAGCCTCACCAAGACTGAGGCACACATTCAACAGGAAAACTGTAGACACTCGGGAAGTTATCTTTTTGACCTTGAAGTCCCTTAGTTGAATGGCAGTTGATGAGGGGTTTTGCTGAGCAGAGTCTGGATGATGTGTTCTATGTACTCTGATGCCTCTTTTGTATTTGGGAATAAAATATTGGAACAAAGTGGGGGGATAAGTAGAAGTACACATTTGATTTGGCTAAGGGACTGTTGGGAAAGTATTAATCCACCCTTGCAGGTGCAGGGTGAGATGCAGTAACACTGCTGCCTGTCCTGAGTGCAGAGACCCACCAGCTGTAAGGAATTAATGAGTTCCCACAGGAGCACTGCAAGGCTTTGAGATGGGGGAAAGGAGTGGGTTTCTGTTGGTGTTGATACCTGGGTGAGAGACTCTCTGGAGAGGCACTGAGGTAAGTGAAGTGGGCTGCCAGCTTTCCTTTCAACTTTCTCTTATGTGCCTTAGTTTAGAGAAGTCTTTCAGTGTTTGGGAAGAGACAGAGTATGCTTAATATTGACATTCCTGTTTCACAGCGGAGTATAGGTGAAGATGCTTTTACATCTCTTAACTGACTTTTTGCCCTCTTCTAAGTTGTCTGTGGCCTCCTTCTTTGACTACTAGGAGATTTCTTAACCTTGCTGGTTCTGGTTTAAGTAGCGCTGGGCCTTCATGTTTCTCATTAGCCAACTTGAGGAAATTGGATAATGTAAGGTTATTAGAAGTTAACTAGCATTTAGATGAATGGGAAAAAGTATGTCCACTGCAATAACTGTCCATCAACTGGGCTGTGCTGATCCCTGCTAGCCAGGGTTCAGCCCACTATGTTGCTATGTGTAAATTACCTACCTAAATGCAGCGAGCTAGCAGAGCCACTCCATGGTGAGTCCTAAATTGACACCAAAAAGGAAACTTCAATCCAGACTAGAAATATAAGGAAATGGAGCAGACTAACCAGTAGCGCAAAAAGTTCTGAAACCACAACAGCTATTGAATAAAGCCAATTTTTCTACAGACACTAAGCCAGTGTTTAAAAATACAAACATCTAGATAATTAGAGGAACTTCAAATCTGTCTTCATAGTGTTTCGGGCAGGATGACATTGTCAGCTATTCTATTTTGTATTGATTCCCACAAAGCTCAGTTATTCCCAGCCTTCCATTTCAAATGCAGCACCTTGTTTTCCTGTATCTTGAAGCAAAGAAATTAGATAAAAACTATTGATTAGCAAGGCACAGAGGGGAGCGATGTCTGTAACCTTCCTTTGTCTTGCAGCTCTGCAGCTGAGGCAGCAGTAATAGGATTCTGTGTGAGTGCGACTGTGATGAGGTCACACTGCTGAGAAGGGAATGAAAACACTGCAGTCAGCTAGATCGCTTGCTTCTCTGATAGTTTCTGATATTGTTTGTCAAATTGTGATTTGAAGGTTATTTCTCTGGAGGCTAAAGTTGCCTTGCTTCTCTTCTGCACTTGGCCGGGCTTTTAACAATCATGCCTTCAGATAAAAAACTCCCTTCTCTCTCAAAGTTTCTGGCTTTTATTGGGAGCCAAAAAGGCTCCCAATAAGGAGCCAGAGAACAGATCTCTCCAGATATTTTCCACCATTATGAGATTAGAGCAGTTATTTGTTAAAGTTGGGATTTGTTTGGTCTCTCTGCCTCTTCTTCTTCCCTCCTTTTTCACTAGGGTGCTGCAGTCCAGTTCAAAACAAGTTCAATAAACACTTTCAAGACATATGAGCTGTGAAGGGTTATGCTGATTTAGTACATAGTGGTGTAGCGTTTATTGGTGTCATTACTCAAGGAAGAAATGAGGAATCTCCTCATTTCAAGTGCTTTGAGAAACAGGCATTTTGTGACCTATCTAAGGCAACTGCAAAACTGCTGTACAGGATGTTCAGAAAGTGAATAATGCTTTCTTTCCCATTCTGTGTGAGCTCTACCATTCTTATTCTTACATTGCTTCACAGCAGCAAAGCAGGAAACTGAGGCACAGAAGGTCAGTGATCTATCTACTGGAAGAGGGTGTTGGGTCGTGCCAACTATCAGATAAACACTCAAGATTACCTGGCCCTCAGGACTCTAATTTTGGTGCACAAGGCAGGCTGCATTCCACTCTTCCCACAGAGGAAGAAACCCCATGGGGTGTACAATGTCTTCCACTAATCAAGCCTTGGGGGTTTCTTTCTCCCTTTGGAAAGCTCCCTTGCCCTAGTTCTCCTCCCATAACAAGACACTGGAAGATTGGTATGGAGATAGTTTGCAAAGAAAACCCTTCAAATAAACCTCTGGAACTGCATGGCAGTAACAGGATGCCTTTAGCAGGCAGCTGCCTTGTCTGTCTGAGACTTACTGTGCAAAAACAAGTATGTCAGGTTAAGCTGCATATTTTGAGGTTTCATGTCCCACCCTCTCAAATAAGTGATGTGGGAAGAAGTCTTCTGGGAAAACTCCTTCCCCAGGCTTATTACCGTGGGGTTTTCTGTGGGAAGCAGCGAGACTTTCCCATCCCCTCCTTTACCCAATGTGATGATGCCCTGTGATCATAGTATGTGGAACTATCTCATGCTTCCAAGAACTCCTCCAGTGCTGAACAAGCATACTCTGGTGTTTTTCTTTAGTCTTTGTTCTACTCTGTACAATCCTGAGGACATAATTCTTTGCCCCTTTGTTTTCTTCATCCATGTGAAGAAGGTAATATTTCCTTTTTTGAAGGCTGTTGTGGGTTTTAAGTCCCCTACCAGCAGAATGCTATGGGAGAGCAAAGCATCTTGCTGAAATTGATTTGTTTAGAAGGGAAAGCTGATGCTACTTTAGAGATCTTTCCCCCCAGGCCTTTCTGGGTAATCTGCTGGAAACACTGTTCTCGCATTTGCTGTTGCTATTACACTATTCTGTTACTCTGTAGCTTCCTCATTACATACATGGTTATGTTTAAGGTACTGATAAAGAAGCCCTAAAGCTTAAAATAAGAGCTGTGGGTATTCTGCCTCTAGGCTGCCTACTGAAAGAGTCACCAGTGGCTGGAAACGAGAATCATACAGTGCCTGATGAAGTGCCTGTCAGCTGGCTGCTTCTGAAAGGATGAAATTGGGTCCTGTTGGTCCAGAGCTGCAGTAGGTATTATCTTATTAGCATTCAGCATCACCTGTATGCTCCCAGAGAGGCATTAGGAGTGGAGTTCAGAAAAAGAGATCATAGAAAAGCAGTGAGTGGGGAAAAGGCTTGAAATCACATTATTCTTTAGAAAATGGGCAATTGCAATGTACTAAATAACACAAACAGCACATTCTTTTAATCTTTAGAGGGGTAAAGCTTGGTTGAAAGATCTTTTTTTTCCCTGGTTTGTTTCAGTGGATAAGTATTTTCTTTTAGTTCCCACTTATCTTTCCATTCAACAAGGCTTGGTTTGTTTTCACCCACACCCAAAGTACATTGCTAAGTGTAGCTTTTTTCCACAAGGGCCTGTGACTTTGCAATCAGAGCAGCAATCTGGTGCTATGAAGAAATGAAGCCCCAATCCAGAGTAAGCAGTAAGGTTAGAATGGCACATGGGTAAGTACCCTTAGAAGATCCAGAGAGAATCTGGGGGAAAAAAAAAAATGGCCTTTTTCCATCAGACTTTGGCAAATTTTATATTTAATCTCTTAAATATTCTTGGCCACTGTTGGGCGTATCTCCATGGTTGGTCATCTATCTCTTAGCAAGATCTAAAGGACTCAGCCAGGTGCAAAGATAATTGTTTCCCTATTTCAGTCAGTATCTGCTCAGCCAGCCAAGGAACTCATCTGTAAAAGGTGACAGGCTCAGGTAGCAGCCTGCAAATTCTACCTCTGGTGCTCTCGAGGCGTGCAGCCCTGCTGAAATCTGTGTAACCTTGCACTGGAGAGCATCCTGTGAAAGAGAGTGCAGTTCTGCTGAGGGGAAATTCAAAGGGGGAGCCAGGTACTTAAGGAAGTAAGCAGGGAGCAAAAGAAGTTTGGTTATCGCAGAGAAGGCGGCTGCAGTCTCACAATTATCCAGGGTTTGCTCTGACCCCAGGTTACCCTTCCTTCCTATTAAATGCTTGTGTTTTCCCCATCTATTATGTTAATCTCTTTTATTTTACAAGGCTGTTTATCAACAGCCTGTGTAACTCTTGGCTGCCAGTTCTCTACATCTACCATTAATGAAGAACCATGTCTACCATTATTTTAATGGCTTCTGTGATCTGTAACTCCACACATCTGGTGTTGGTGCCAGTTAATCTTCTATCCTGACATTCTGTTCTTTTAGCAGATGGTTTGTAGGAAACCATTTTCTGAAAGTCAAGGAGTGACAAGAATATCTAGCATTGTACAGAATGGATGAATACAACCTCTAGCATCCTCTGGTGCATAGCCCTTCTGCACTCACACTCTATGCAGTAGTCAACATTGCAAGCAAAGAGAAATAATGTGCTTCTGTCTGAAGCCAATGAGAGATTTGTGTACAGTGTAGCCAGAGCTTCCCAGCCATATGTTCTTAGATTCTGTTACGGATTTGGAAATGTGCTACTTTTTCTTTATAGCCCCGCTCCTAAACAGACATTTTGATTTGTAAGTGTGTTCTTTTTCACCCGCATTACCTCAAACTACCGAAATAAGAAGAATCTGACTTAAGAAAGGAAGTCAGTTTTGTTTAATTTCTCTCAGATTTATTTTGTGACATTTCCTCGATGCGGTTACCCATCGCGTTATTAAACAGGAGTTTATTTTCTGCAGACTAGAGCTTCAGCTTTGGCTACATTTCAGTAAGACAGGAATTTAGATAATGTCAACATGCTGAGAAAATAGAAAGTCTTTCAGGTGTGTTTTGCAGGAGAAAGTTCAGAGCTCGACTATCTCTCCTAATAGTTGGCCTGGGGCTTTTGCAAAAGTATAATCTCATTTTTCCACTCATTTGAAATGTAAACAGAATTTTCACAGAAGACAGAGGAATCCATCTGCAAATAATATTTGCTTTTTGGCAATTTGTTTCTTTAATTATGATGATAAATTTCCACTATTTGGAAGCAGCACAAAGAAATACGCTGTTGCATGTCTTTATTCCTTCAGGAGGAATGGAGAAAGTGGGTCATCTTCAGAAGAAATTCCCCTATCTAGTCACATAGTTCTTGTAATTTTCCCCCTGCAAGTGATGAGAACCCTCTTTTTTATCTCTCCCGTGGGAAGGATATTTGGCTATGATCCAGAAAACATCTTTTGTGCTTTTGGACGAACCTTGACTGACTCAGGACAAAGCCCAAGTCATGAGTTTGTACAAAATTCTAAGAGGAAATCTGCCTTTATCTCTCTAAAAATGCTTGGTTAAAACGAGGAAGATACCAATCAACACATCACTTGCCACAGTAAAGGTACATAGTTCAGAGGAACTGATACACCGGTGGAGGAGCTGACTTAAATTTGACGGGGTTCATGACTGGGACACCCTAAAGCAGGCCCAAAGCTCTGCATGCCTCAGATGTGCTTTTTAGGAATGACAACTCTAATACAGGTTTTGCACTTGAATCCATCTCTAAAGCAATGGATGAACCAAAAGTTGTTGCTAGGTTATTTAGACATTTTCTTGGGGGTTGGATTTACAAAACTAATGAATTAATCTTTAAAGTCTCTCAGGTTTGTAGCAGCTCACACAGACATGTTATTTCTCCTTCCTAGGCAAAAAATAGCCTATGGGAGAATGTAAGGGATGAATCTGAATCCTTTTAAGCCTCACATGCATTGCTTTCCTTCCAAACTATGAAACAGATCTCCTCTATAGACTTAAAATGACCTACCCTTTTTACAGTTGTATCCTGTTAAATTCCACAGTACATGTGCTAATTCTAAGCAGGTCAATTATCTATTTCTCAGTGTAGATACAAAGTTTGCTTTTAGTTCTGTCTAAACTGGTAGTTTTTTGGATAATTTTAAAAAATAGTCTTTTTGATCCTTTTTTCCCCTTTCTTTCCCTCACAAAAAATATGTACTTCTATTTATAAGTCCATTTATTTAAACTGCATATGCTGCATTATGTTTTGGAGTGGGTATTTTATGCTTTGGAGAGAGGAAAAATTATTTGCAGGACACAACTTTGACATACAGATGTCCTCTATAGATTCTACACACTGCACATTTGTACTCTTGGGACTACTGATCTGATAGGGGAGAGGTGTGGAGATTTCTGCCTACTTTGACTTACGTTCTGCTTGCCAATTGTGTACATGCCCACGTGCCACCACTGAAATGGTTTTTGATAATGTTTTTAGCAGGCAAAGGAGAAACCTTGAAAAAAGCAAACGTAGCATGTAAAATGTTTGATACTTCTCAGACTTCTGCAGACTAGTTCCAAATAACTGTAAAGGATGTTTCATATTCAGAATATCTGAATGGGCCTTGGTTCTGGGTTGGGAAGAGGGAGCAGAACTGGATGAACTGGATATATTAAATACTTTACTGAAAAGCTTTATCCCTTTCTGCTTTTGGATTTCCCACGGCTGAATTTTCTTAGTTTTTCCTCTGCTGTATTTTTTGGCAAATGCTTTATGCAGATATACTTAAATCACTGGGTTGGTCAGAAGTCTGTCGCATTTACCTCTTTTCTGATGTTTAGTTAGCTAGCTTAGCCATACGGGGGGGTTTGGTTCAGGTTTTTGCTTTTTTATTATTCTATGCCTGCTTAATTGTAGCTTTTATGAAGAAATGGAGAAAGAGTCATAAAGACAATAAGACAAATCATTCCCAAAGCAAATATAATGAGGAGAAGAGTTGGAGAAATATTTACATCATTTGAATTTTCTGTCAATGTTCCTAAAAATAGAAGAAAAATTTAAATAAAATAAAGTACTCAGATGATTTGTTAGTGAAAGGAATAAAAAGAGCTGCAAGCATGAGAACAAATGTTCATTTTTATTCCAAGAAGTAGTTCTTGGCAGTATTCAGGAAGCTCTAATAGAGAAGACAAAATGTAGATTTTTATCCCACTTGAGCATAAATCAGTGTACCAGACTAAACAATATCTATTGTACAATGCACTGAATTCTTCTCTCCTGTGCAAATGTTCAGTTAAGTCTGTAAACTTGACAAAGCTACAGAAAAATACATTTAAATGACTCAGCAGGTGCCTTTTGTACAATGTGGACAGGGTGTTCCTTCTGGGATGTAACACACATGGTTTTCATCAGATGGCAACAATACAAATAGTGCGGTCAGTGATTCTGTGAGAATGTGTTCATGTACATACCATTGCATCACAGTGCTAATAACTTGGATAAAATTCTGGGTTTATTTCCTGCAGAGTCCTTCCTGGGACTTGAAACCATCAGAGAAGCCTCTAATTAACGAGGACACCAGAAGAGTGTCCCAGTCACCTTTTGATCAGGCAGTCATTTTGCAGGTCACTGCCATCTTCCTGCAGCAAGTGCTGTATGGAGAACCTTTCAGTAGCATTGAAGAATAAGAGCAATTAAACTGGTGTGATCATGGTAAAGGTTACATTAATTGCCACCAGTGATGATTGAGTATGAAGGCAATGGTGTGAATGAAATTACAATTAGTGTGGCATGAGGTAGGTGTTATATTAAACATCCAATAAAAAAAAAAATGAAGTGTTGCACAGGTAGGCTAAAATGGTAGATGTGTGACTTAATATGCAACACCACAGCTTGCAGAAGACAAGAATAAGCCTTAAGCTGCCCCTTTGAAGAAGTTGATCCACTTGTGAGTTATATCCGCCATCTAAGAAAGCACGTGCTGCATATGAAATGCTCAAGATCTCCACTATCTTTGAGGTGGCTTTGCTTGAGCTTCTTGAGGAGAAAGAAAAGAACTGGAATGACCCATTTGCTTTGTAAATCCACTTGCCCAGCCTAGTTTTCTTCTGTCTCTTGATCTTTTGTGCTCCAGTCAGTTAAAGCTGGAAGGTTGCATCCTTCCAGGCTTTTGCTGTAAAATATGAAGTGAAAGGAATTCACAGGATAAAAATACCAATTTGCAATGAAATCAGTCCCTGGCAGTGTTCAAGGACAGGCTGAACCAGGCCTTCAGCAACCTGGTCTAGTGGAAGGTGTACCCTCCATGGTAGGGCATTGGAACTAGATGATCTTAAGGTCCTTTCCAACCCAAACCATTCTATGAACCTAGAGTTTGAGTTTATTTTGATTGTTAGGTACTGGAGCATGAGAACTTGTTGTCCTTATGTAAGGTAGTAGAGAGGTATATGCATTGCTTAGCATGCGCAGTGAGAGAGCCCTGAAAAATATGCCCTTTGGTACATGTCTCTGCCTTTGGAGACAACAGCAAACAAAATCTGAGTTGTTCCAGATAGGAGAGAAAATTCCCCTGCTTGCCCTACATATGGCAATAAAAGTGGGTGAGCTGATGGCTGTTAAGGCCCCGGTGTCTGTAGGGTGTGGGTGAGCAGGAAACAGCGCACAAGGGAAACAGTCATAGGAGCTGAGACACAACCCTCAGCAGTGAGCAGCCCTCAGAGGCAAGAGTTCTGCCTGTCAGCTCCTGTCTGTCAAGGCATGACTGCGGGTGTTTTTCAGATACTTTAGTGTGAATTTCTCAAGCTGCTTATTTTAGGGGACTTTGAGTCTCGATGTGGGATTTGAACAGAGATGAGCTGTTCATTGCTGCTAAATAACCACCATAAAATCCATTTATTGTGTCAGTATGTGCATGTGTGCTACAATCTTATCAGATAGGGTGAGAAACGCTGCTGTCCAGGATGCTCAGTTATGCCCCTTGGCTATTCTCATACAAATATATTTTGGAATGAGGCTATGAAAGTTTGAATCTCCCTGCCCAAACTGTTGTCTCCATAGACAGATGCTTGCACCTGATTGCCTTATTTGATGGCAGTTCTGTTGTTTCCCTGGTTGATAACTTCTATTTAGCTCTTTCTTCACAAAACCCTCATTTCTGGGGATATGAGTAGCACAGTCAAATGTTTTGCTCTTTTTCACTAGAGCAGGCCAGAATCTTGTATTTCTCAGGCATGTGCCTTGTATTTGTGCACTTGTGTCACTGAAAGACAATAGGTAATGGAAATTCATGTTTGAATTCCAGGTCATGTATCTGCTGATTTAGAAACATAAAGGACATTTTTAAGCATCACTCTCTTGGAAGACTTGATCACCAGAAGCAGATTTTCCAGGTCAAAGGACGGGAGGCAGAAGCACCAATGAATGCTGCTTTGACTTCCACTGTTCCTGGTGGCCTCTTGTGTAAATGAATGTGTTCAGCCTTGTTAGCAGTCATGCCTCCTAGAACTGATAAAGGTGACTTGTGATAGATGCCTGCCTCTTCTTATCTCAAATGTCTTTTTGAAAAGCTCCTTTGGCAAGAAGCCCAAGTGCAAAGGAACAAATCTTGTGTCTTAGACCAACTTCTAAAGGATCTGAAAAGTTAACAGGCTCTGTTATTTCTACTCCCTCCTCTGCTGTCTGCTTTCTAGATTATTTCTGTAATCCGAATGTCTGACTGCTGCTCATTTTGCTGGTGCAAAACCTCTCAATATCAGCAAGAGAACAGTTCCCATTGCTGTCAGTAGTTTTTGGATCATGCCATTGGCTTCACTTGAGTTTTGGGTCTGGCTTTGTACAGCTCAAAGGATTTGTAGTATCTACTCCAAGTCCTTATGCAGTTTTTCTGAGCTTGCTTTTCTCTATAGATAAGGAAGGCCTCTGCTCTTCTATCAGTTGATACCTCTAACTATCAACTGTGTCTGCTACTAACCAATAACACAAACTAATGCAGGAAGGAAGGAAAAATGGACGTTGTATTATAATGTTTAACTTGTAAAACAAGAGGAAACGTCTTCAACCTGTAACCCATTTGAGTTGCATAAGCTATGAATGAGGCATTGTTAGATGAATATTAAATATACATGTATATATTAAATATTTAACTTGATCTTTGTTCAGTTTGCCTTTCTTGTAAGTCCTTTTCAATGTTCATAGAAAACAAACCTGATTTTTATACTGCTTGCCAGTAGTGACCTCAAATTTTCTGTTTGTGTTAATAGTATCAATTACCTGCACACATGAGTCCCATTGAACTTTGTCACTACACTGGAAAAATATGTCTTGGAATATGTCCACAACAGTTTCTGCCATGAAAACACTTTCTATTGCTTGAAATAGTCTGTGAGCGGTTTACTGTTTTATGCATATGTGACTCTGGAAGTTCTTAATTCTTCATTTTTTCCTGTATAATGCTTAAACATGCAACTGTTCCAGTGACTTGAGCAGAGATGATAAAAGAACTCTAGAGAAATGCTATTGTCAAGCACAGAGACGAATGCAACCTGAAATGTCTTTTCCCAACAGCCACTGGAATCCCCAAGTTCGCTGCAGACCACAAGTATATTTTAAACCTTAGCTTAGCGTCTACTCACAGTATGTCCCCTACAGCTGTGAACTGCTACTCTTTGTTTGGGACTGGGCAAACCTCCAGTGGCTATGTTCTTACAAGGAATGCATTTTCCAGTGTTTTGATTTAATGACTATTATTCAAGCTGAAGTCAGTTCCTTTCTCACACTATTTTAGGCTGTGTGTGGTAAACCTTTGTGCCACTGTTCTCCTCCAAAAATTTTGGTATTTTCTTTCTGTGCTAAACCCACTGCAAATTATACCAAGTTCTGTATCTTATGAAATAAATGTTGTTATCTTTATAATGAATAAATCCTGCATTTAATGAAGCTTGCAATTTAGCATTGCTGCTGGCCTACTCCATCCTTTTTATTGTTGCTGTTCAATGCAATAGTGTCAGGAAGTTCCTGTTATGTGTTTGGTGATGTACAAATAGAGAACAAAAGGTCCTTGCCCTGAAGGCTGAAAGTTTGGATATTTCTGTTGATTGAATAAATATTGGATATTTGTCTTTTCCTGCCAGAACGTGATACATCAAGACAACTGTTACCTGGACAGATAAACAGTGCAGTCTGAGGATAGAAAGGAATTAGTATGGAGAGAGGCTTACTGTAATGGAGGTGTAATGAGGGGAGGCAAGCATGTGACAGTGGAATGTTCTTCCTCTCTTTCTCCCTTTGTTTCTGTTTCAGCATGATACTTTATTAATCACACTTTGTACAGAGCTACAGTGTGTGTTTTCCAGCATTTACTCTGTCTTTGTGTGCCTCAGATGGTTTCACATCCTTGCTCTCAGGGTGAGGAGTGGATATGGGGTGGCTGCAGCCTTTATGCTACAGGACTCTCGGACTGTCCTGTCTTTGTCGCTTGCATTCAGGATCTTATCCAAAGTCTACCTCGCGTAGTGAGAAACCCTTCAGAAAAGCGTTTGCTTTAGATAATGGACCAGATCTACCACTGCGCTATTCAATAACTACATGCTAATCTTTCAGTCCTTATTTATCATTTAGAGTGGGTTGAAATTTCCATTTAATTTAAAATTAATAAAATGGGACACTATTTTTTGAAACTGTATTAGGGAAAAGTTTATTTTTTAATTTCCATTTAAAAGCTAAAATATCTTTTACCATTTTTAGTTTTAGATCTTTCTTTCCACATGCTTTTCTTTGGTAGGTTTAGTTACACAGTGGGGTAATGAGGAAAAAGATGTTAGACTCATCTGAAGGAAGAAAAAACTAGTTATGAAATCTTTACAATTAAAAACTATCTTTGACCAGTTTTACTCCGCATTCAGTGACAGCAGCTCTGATAAAATGTATCTAATTAACACCCAGCAGATAACAATTATCTTGTATAATTATGATGAGTTTGTTTGTTCGTTAATTGACAGCTTAAGCAATGTTTTATGATGTTTATTTGACCTTGAAGTTAATCTGCACCCTGCTACTGTGAGCTGCCAAACGCATGGCTGTTTGGATTTCCATCCTCACCACTCACACTCACCACTTGTTATCATCGTTGTCATTCTGCAGGGCGATGTGTCCTGCACCATCACTTCAGTCTCTTGCAGTTGCTGTGGGGTTGCACCCAATTGTTGCCCCTCTGCTGCCTGTCCACCTACGACTGTGTGTAAGCGGTGCTAAACAGCTGAGTCTGTTGGTTCCACAAACCAAAATACACCATAGTACTCAGAACCACGTAAGATGCTCACTGTTCAGAACTAAATCACTGAATGTTTCTGACAGTCTTACATGTACTTAATACAGATTTTGCAATAGACCAGCAATCTGCTTTCTATTAAAAGGTACCCGATAGTTCAGTAACCAAATGTCTGTGCTGATGGAACAGATGCATTTGGTTTTGATGTATCTTGAATACTTTGAGAGGATTTTAATTTTCCCACAAAGGCAGAAAAAAATTTCTTTGCTGTCCTATAAATAATGAAGTCTTGTGTGTTGGTACCTTCTAACAGTTTTACAGTATACTGAATGATGCTCTACCTGCAGCCTGTCCTTTTTATTAAGGGATGTCTGGGATGAAATTTCAAATTAATTTTCAAGATAGATTTTTCCCTTTACTAGAGAGAGGCAGACCCAATGGCATGGGCATTGTGGGGATAGAGTTACAGCGCAAAGACCATCACCTGCCTCAGGTATTCCGGAATGACAAAGGAGGTCACTGGTTTCAAGACCACTCTGAGCTGATCACTTAATCTTGTGACTTGATTTCTTTTGTTTTCCACTGACAAACTGGGGTTAAATGTGACTATTTCCTATGCCTTTTCTGTGTGTTTTATTAGGGGTAAACCACTGCCTTCTTGATGTGTATGTTTTACTACACTGCATCTTTAATCTTCAGGATATTAGTGCCTTCTAATTAAAGGACACTTGTGCAGTTCTGTTCCCACTACAGATGAGGTGGGGAGAAGTCCTTCTAAAGACTGAATCTGTGTTGATATTCCAACTGGATTTACAGTGGTGGTGTATGTTCTAATGTTTGCAAACAGGGAATATTTAAACAGCTGCCTAGCAGATCACTCTTCCTGGCAGTAGCTCTTAATGAAAATCTTGTCCTAATTCATTCATTTGAAATATAGCTGTGGTACTTAGAGCAGGGTGGGGCTTTTTGCCATCTGGAAAGGAGGAAAGAGCAACTTCTTCCTGAATTCTTTTAAATCTTCATCCAGAAGGCTCTGGTCTTCCTCCTCCTCCCCTCCTGTTGAGGAATCAGCCATTTCCCGTAGCCACCAGCTTGGAAAGCAAGTTGAGTCTACAAATTCTCAATTCTAACTTTTCATCCCCATTTTTCATCATGAGTGTTCTGACTGTTCGCAAGCTCCCATAATGTTGGTTATACTTAACGTACAATAATTAGATACCTTCTTAGCAATATCAACTCATGTTTGCACAAATAATGTGAGGGTTATAATGTAATCAGGGACTAGCTAATGAGAAAGCTGTAGCTTTCCTGTGTTGTCTCACTACTCTTGTCCTTGAAGATCTGGGGCATCTGAAACGTGCAAATGGATGTAGTCCTATTTTGCACATGGTCTAATGTTTGAGCCAGATTTATGTCAGGGATTACCTAACTGAAACCAATTTTAAATTAATTTAGTAAGGAACAAATAGGAAATGCCCCCACAACAAGGTTGGGTCTGCTATTCCTGGATTTTGGGGATTCCATTAGATCAGGCAATAGCCTGGGAGCAGCTTTTCTTATCACATAATCTTGTCCTTTTCACTTTAAGGCAGTATTAGAATGTGCAGTGGTGCATAAGACTTAGTAATAACTACTATTATTTGTTAAGCATTGTCTTATACAGCACTCAGAACATTGGGTTTCTGTCCTATATGGATCATTAATTTATGTATGCAGGATTTTTCAAACAGTGAGTGTCCTTGATGATTAGAGAGATTATCACAAAGTGCTGCCTTTTCATTTGCTATTTCATTCTAAATTAAGGAGCTGAGCTTCAAATTGAATCTAGTTAACTGTAGTAGACTTCTGGTTTGAGGATGAGATAAAGTCTGTCAAACCACTTAGCTAGGAACTCTCTCCTCAAACTGATAGTTTGGAAGGAGATGTAGAAAAATCCTCTTCATGGGCTATCATGATTTTATGTCTATAAGGACTGCATACAACCTTCCCGCTTAAGATAACAGCATTACTGAATCAAATTCAGATGCTTGGCTTCTCAGATGATGTGATAGATCCTCTTCCTTTAGGATGATTCCTACCTGCATTTGAAAGCCAAGGTAATCGACAAGTAGACTCTCAGCTTCATTAATTAGGATATTCCACTGAAACCAAGTGATAAGGTTTTGGGCTGGCAGGAGATAAGGGTCTTGTGGATTAATTTTTCTTTGTGAGGAGGATTCTGTAGGAGCAACTCTCCATTCAAGTGAAATCAAGGCAGATTTGTGTATCTATTACTTGTGTATAAAATAATAAAGGGAATAAAGTGTGGAGATGAATCCAATAGATTCATAGTAAGAAATATCCTGAAGAGACCTTATAGTATTACCTGACCTTTAAATAAGAAATTACTCAAATGCCATAGGAGCAGATTATATGCTTTCTGCCTTAGAATTCATAGGGTAACTATTGCTAGAATTAATAAAGAACAATTTTTCAGAAAAAGTGAACATATGGCTTGTTATCACTGACTTCAAGCCACAATCAGAACATTATCTAACTCCAGAATACCAGCAGTATGTTCTCAAGCATCTAGTACATTAGAGCATGACTCCTCAAATACTTTGAGACTCTGTATGTTCCATTGATCCCTAAACTGTGTTATCTGTGGTCTGACTTTTAATCCCATCCAAACCCTTTATATTATGGATTTTATACAGGTGCTTTAAAAATTTTAAGTGGGCTTGAGATGACATTACAAATTCGTAGCTTGGGAACATTTTTCAGATATATTTGTAATATATTTTGTTTCTTGTGGTGCTGGTTCTCCAGGCATTTAATTGCTCTGATTCTTTTTCAGTCTAATTTTCCAGTCCTTTACTCTTGTTCTGTCAGCTCTTCATAAGCTGAGTAAATAGATGCAGTGGGATGAGCTGAGAAAACATAAGACTTGCAAAACTTTTTGCCAGTCACAGGGACAAATGTTGCAGCTTTTCTCCCCAAGTTTTCTGCTGATTCCAGTGACCAGACAGCTCTCAGCTCGGCTAGAACATTTTAAAGTGTTTTCGGAGACAGGCAGAATAGTGTATACTGGGCTGCTCCTTCCACCCACCAGGTTGCTGTGTACGCCTGCAGAAGGAGAGGATCTGGAACCAACTGCACTGGGCAGGAGACCTGGAGCACTGGGAATCTAAATGTCTTGCTCATCTAATTTGGCTGTCAGCCATTTTACTCCTTCTCTCTGATTGATGTATCTATTTAAATGCTGTAAGAACTGGGACTCATTCTCAGCAGGGGCTTGTACAGTGCATTCCATGAGGAATCCTGACCTTGCTTGGGGTCTTCCGTGCTTCTGAGAATGAAGTAATAATATAATAACTCATATGCTGAAGCAACATTTTTTAAAGCCTCTATTCTAACAAACACAGTGATTATGAAGAGTGGCTACTGCTCCAAGTCAGCATACACAAAAGGGGGGCTAACTTCAGGTCCTCTTTCTCAGCCTCTGTGCTCAGATGAAAGAGGAGAAACTGGTGATTCAGGAGCAACAAAGAGACTGCCTTTGCTAAAAGAGAGCTCCCCCCACCCGCAAAAAAAATGCCGCAAAACTATAAACCAAACCAAACCCCTCTAGGCTGCACGTGGGGATCATAGATAGCTCTTTGCTGAACCCCACTCTGCAGAGATTTCTGGCTCCTTGCTGCCTTCTGAAGCTCGCTTGCTGGGTCGCTATTGAAATTCTCCTCAGGAGGCAGCCTGGTGCCTTCACTTTTGGCTGCCTTTGCTTTTTTTCCTATTTCTTTTTTTTTTCTTGATGAGTCATTCTACCAGCTTATACCCTGTCATCAGATAGACCAGACAATGAAGTCACCGGGGTTGCCTGAGAGCAAAATTGGCCCCGTTATCCACAACCACTGTGTCTGCCTCGTCACTGATAATGCACAACTCTGGGGACAGCCTTCTAAGTAAGATGGAAAATCACGAGGGACAAGAAACCTCCCACCCAAACAAAAGCGTTTGTTGAAGTTTTTTGGGGTGTGTTTTATAATTGGTGAAATGCTTCCAGCTGAAAACAGGAAATCACACACAAATAAAACTGATGTTCTATTTTGTCAGGGTAGGAGGGAGAGTAACTTATCAGATAGCGTCCCTTCACTTGTGTGCACCAGCTTCAGCCTTCTGAAATTAGCAATGGCAGGAAACTTTTATCAGTCTTCTAGCATAAATTAGAAAATTTGATACCTGATACAGAATATATGAGAGAGAAGAATGACGCTTGACAAAAATCATTGTTCATTAACTCAGTACAGAAGCAAAGTTGGAACTATCTTTTCTAGAGGAACATGGGTGGAGAAATACCTGCCCCCAGGGCACTTTATTCTAGAAACAAGACACACCAGATATGAGAAGGAAAACAAAGCAAGGAGAGTAGGGTAAAAAGCCTGGTACTGTAACATCATGTTCTCCAACACTGGGTACTTAAGATTAGGCTGGACAGGGTGGTGGGACATCTAGTCTAGGTTGTGCTTTGCCAGGAAAGGTTGGACCAGATGATTCTTGAGATCCTTTCCATGCTGGGATTCTATGATTCCATGAGGGAAGCTGACCTTTTCAAAACTGTATGGCAGGTCAACAGCTGCCTAGGAATAGTCATGGGGTTTTCTGATTCCCAGAGAGATGCTCTTTCTGCTGAACCACAGCTTGCTTCAAAGGAAGCATACACAGACTCGTGGCTCCAATAGTGCTGATGGCTTGTGGTCTGCTCAGTTGAAAATACAAATTGAAATAACAAAGTGCAGCAGGTCTCTGGGGATCTGATAAATGTGATGAGGAATTCCATAATAGCTGCTAATACTGAACCTTTTACAAGTCTAACTACTCGCATCACTAAAGGACAGAAGAAAAGCAGAACAGGAAAGAAACTAAGTCTTGCAAAACGATAGTCTCCATAGAGACCCCTGCCTCCCTTTCAGTATTTTTAACAAGAGGGAAACCTCTTTATTGCTCGGCTAGCCCATTCCAAGAGATGTGTCTATCAGTGCTTTGGAGAGACTGAAGTGGCTGAGTTTCATCATCTGCCAAGACCCATCATTCTTTTGATTCAAAACTGGTGCCCTGTCATTAATTACTTTTTTTGTATCACCCAGTGTACCAAATACTGCTGAGCCCCATGCTCCTGTGCAGTGTATTAACTCAGTATAAAAGGATGCTTTCTGTTCCTGCTGTCTTAGTGCAGCTCTAAAGGTGACTAAAATACGCCAGGAGAAAGGAGAATCAGAGCTCCAACGTGCTGCTTGTTTAGGCTGCTTTCGACATCATGTCTGCGGAGACCACAGAGACAGTCTCACTGGTGCTGAGCCTGTGTCAGTTCAATCCCCCCAGAAGGGAGAACCTTATGTTTGCAAACTCGCCCCAGGATTACAGCCCAGAAGGTGACTAGTTTCAGCTGTATGTTAAAATCGTCTTGCACTATTTTTCTAGCCTGTTTCTATCTTGCCAACTGTCTGGCTGTGCCCTCCTTGCCTTGCCTATTTTGCCATGATTTTTGCTTGCACTGTTTGTCACACTGATGGAAAATTAGCTCTCTGTGTGTGCTTTTTCCTTTTTTTCTTTTTCTCCCTTTCCGTTTTTTCCTCCTCTCATTTTCCCAGTGTGGCATTTAGGATGGAGGCTGAAAATATTGAACAAACTGCTGATGTCCCCAAGATTCAAATGTGTGAAAAAGACTCGTAAATGAGTCTAGCACACTCAGAAACATTCTTAACATCTGCTCAAGCAGGGAGTACCAATTCCCTTTCTCAGAAAGCACAATTTGTCCTCTCTGTTATTTAAAACTTCAGATATCTTTGGATTTGAATAATAACAAAGTGGTGCTAAGGAAAATAAACTCTGATTATGGATACAGCATTTACAATGGGCGGTGTGGTGGGGATAATGCAGAATTACAGAGTTTTAACTGCAGAGCGTCCTCAGCTTCTATACTGAAAGCTTTTTCTTTATTTAGCAGTATGGAAAGGGCCGTGTAGGTGGCACCCACAGTTGCAAACCCTGTGGATTATGTCTCCTGGCCTGGTAGACGTGGGTTTAGTGACTGTTCTGACAAAGCATGAAAACAGCAAGTGTTTTCCTCTGAAAATTTACTGGTTAATAGAATGAAGCAAAGGTGCCTTAGAACTTGATAAAAATCATTTTAGACCTTGTTTGCTTTCATATATACTCCTGATGAGGCAAAAATCTCTCTAACTGACTTTAGTTGTGTCTGGCAGTAAACACTTCAGGATTCTGTCCCCAAAATGTAGTTGCAAAACTCTCAACACTTCTGCAATTTAGTGAGAGAAAGACTATAAATAGCCAGCCAGCCAGACATAGGCACAGCAGGGAGAGCCCAGGGATCTGAGCTTCCAGTCTCTTTAACCACAGTAAAGAGTTGCAGACATAAAAATGACAACTGAAAAGGAAAAAAACCCATAACAGGCAACTCTGAAAATGAGGGAAAAAAATAAGTAAAATAAACACTGCTTTTAATAAAAGTGCTGAATCGCCTCAGCAGTTTAATGGGCTTTAAAGACTGCTGCAGTCACCTTCACTTGCTGGAGATGAAGTCATTGCTCAGGGCAGCCGCACTGAGCCCGCACAGGCTCTGCACTGTGTGAGGGGCTCCCTGCACGCAGCCCATGGGAAGGGAGGGCTCTGCTCTAGGATCATGGCGTATCTCAGAGAACAGCTCAGAGCAGTTATGCCGATGCCTGTGGCTAAATCCCACTGCTGGTCAGGACTGCAGCATGCTGTGAGCTGTGAATAGGTTTTGAGGGCAGTTTTAATGCAGGTGAATGAGAAATCTGTGCAATAGCGTGGGCATTGCAGGGACTGGTACAACCTCATTTAATCATAATTAATCAATTAGCACTCCCCATTCAAGTGACGTTTATTGCCGCAAATGTCCTGTGATGGTAACAATAGTGACTCTACCGCAGTTATTCCACCTTTTAAAATCCATACCACTGCTTTTAGTTCTTTTTGATAGAGACATTATGTGAGCCAGAAGTCTTATCGCTGATGCAGTACTGAAAGATGAAATACTTTTCTCCTGGAAGGTTAATGTGCTGCAAGTCTCCCCATGATTAGGAACAAAAATATACCAGCAGGTGGGATACAACCAGAACAGAGCGAGTTCTGTGAAATTCAAGCTTAAAACAGGCAATTAAACTAGCAATGGCATTTTGGCTTAGAGGCCTCCTGCAGGAGTGATCTATATTACCAAGAAAAAGTCCCCTGGAATATGCCTGTTGTTTCAAGAGTGATGAGATTCTGCAACTTCAATAACAGGTTTTCAATGGCACATTGGTCCTAAAAGCCTGACAAGTGTTCTTTCCTGAAAAAAGAAGGATTTTGAAAGTAACCTCTAACAGTAGCCCAAGGACAGCAGTTAAATCTGATTATATTTGATAGTGTTTAACTCGTCAGGGAAGCCTGGCATTTAACGGATTGCAGGTAGAAGCCCAGAAAGTTCTGGTTTGGGTATGGTGAACTGGGCCTTCATGGCATTGTCTCCTATATTTATTTTGGACAGATTAGGACTTAATTCTATTCAGAAACTGTTTTGCTGTTGGTCAGGGTTACCATGAGCTGAACCTCCAGGTGCAAGCATCTGGTGCCTGTTATTGTTCCTGTGATTTGCCCCTCATCCTTTTTTTGCCCCTCTCATCTCATCTTTCCAGCAACAGACTGCTACCTCGTTCTCCACTACGCTGTTCTGGTTGTGGGGGTAGCTTGTGACAAATGTAACATTAGACTACCTAAAATTCGCTGAATTGTGGACATTTGGCACCCTGATTTCTACATTTCCCTACTATGGTTTTCCATTTAAAGTATCCAGTGTTTCCTGCCCTGCATGCATGGCCATTCAGCAGCCAGCTCACTAGCCTTCTGCACTGGAGCTGTCTTCTCACTCACAGTCAAGTACGTGGCTATATACATTTTACTAAGTATGTAGGAAACCTCAGCACGGTCCCAGGTCAGAATCCAGGCAAGTGCTTAGACGCATGTATAAATGTTGATGTGTGAGCCATCTCCTTTGACATCAGCAGCGTTTTTGCACTTTTGGAGTTGATGTTCCTGCTGGACAAGGTCCTGTGAGGTAGCCTTTTGCTGATCCAAACCGATGAGTGTTAACAAACTGTTGCCACATCCACTTGCCATTGAGGTCATGCTCCAGCCACTGGCTGGCTCCCTGCTGCTAACAGCCACCAGCCTGCTGCTGGCACCCTTCCATCAAGAGACGTGTGCTGTTCACACTCTGCCCTCGCATTGCCCTGTCTTTCTCCCTGGGACTCCACATGGCTTACTGCTGCCACAGTAAAACAAAAGGTTCCAGAAATAAAAGCATCTTCTAGAGACCTCTTACAGAACAATTTCTCCTGTGACCTGAAAAAGGAAGGCCTGTAGGAAAAAACATTGGAAAAGTAGTAACATCTGCTCACCTTCCAGTCCAAGCCTCCATAAATCCTGTGAGTTCTTATGTGAGAGAGGGAGGAGAACAAGAATGAGTTATAAGTGATAAATTATGACCAACCAAATCCACTTGAACAAACTCCACTGAACCAGGTCAGTGTGAGCTGCGCCTGCAGGAATTCTATATGTGCTTTTTTGCAGAAGCTTTAGCACAGTAAATAAAGTTTTTATCCATTTTGGATGGCAATGCCCGTTCCATATATCTTGTTGTCCACTCTGTCCCATGCAGTGACAAGCACATGCTATCAGTCATCATTTTAAAAAAGGCTCATTTAATGCAGAACTGATTGCAGTGATGCTAAATTCCCTTCCTAGAGCAATATCCAATGCAAGTGGGAGGAAGTGGTAGAAAATAAACCTGGCATGCATCCTATTCTAATACTTTTCTTTAGAAAAAAACCCCATGTTGTATAGTGGGAGCTTTGCTTTCCTATTTGTTTAGTCCACTACATCCCTTGTGTTTGTTTTTCAATTAATATTTCATACTTGCAAGTCTGTCATGGCAAGGTGCAAATGGGAAAAGAAGTCAGGCTTTTTGGTGCAAAACAGGTTTGAAAATAACCTCAGTATTTCACAGTAAAGGGAAATCAATAAGACCCATGGGAATGAGAAGAATAGGTGTATTAATACACTAAGACTGAGTACAGTGGGTCACAAGCTAAATGTAGCTGAACCTGCAGCCTGAAAGATCATGCCAGGCACCAGAGCTGGGTGGGAACCTGAGAAGCCTGCCCTACTTGTAGCCAGACACAAAACCAGTGGGTTGCTGGGTTCTTTTTGGGGCTGGAAAGAGGTATTTCTCCATTAGAATACAAAAATAACAGCTCCAGAAAACAAATGTGACTTGCAGACCAACCTCCAGCTCAGACTACTAAATTATATTTTACTAGGTAACTAGATACTGTGAAACCAGCAAAATGCATTTCAACTGGTCGGAGTATCTCTGATATTGAATACGCCTTGCTCTGGGAGGATAAGGAACCTTCAGAGCTTGTTTTTCAATATCGGAAACGATTGTGGATGTTATCCTGGGGGGTCCATAAATAGTTGTGAGAGGAAGTGTCAGTTGTCTGTGCATGAAAGCTATCAGAAGTTCCCCAGGATGCTCAGATTTAGTCTTAAAGTATACCCTGCTTTTGCTTTTTCTTTTCTTGTATGGATACCCAAATTCTGTTTTCTGCAGTGCTCACTGCCAAAGTGTCTAAGACTAAGAATAAGCTATATTATAAATCCACAGAAACGAGGTGGGAATTGTCAATATAAATATCAGCAAATCTAGTGCGCTTAAAAGGTGTAAGCTTTTTAAAGGGGGTGGCTGGGTGGGTGTTTTCCCTTCATACAAAAGGCTCTATCATCATTTGAGCTATGTCAGAAAGGGAACTAAATTTATACTAGATGCCTAAGTGAGTTATCGAAAATATTGGAGTGGGTATTAAATAAACTCGACTTGATGACACGTATATAAAATAGCAGATCAGAACAGTAGCAAGTTGAGTTCTTTCATCTCTGATTTCTCATTGGGATGTGCCTCCTTCAAATGCCTTAATCTGGCTGGAAAAGAATGTTCCTCGTTTGTTTATACTGCCTTGAATATTAAAGCTGCCTTCTACACTGCAGCACTTGGACCGCTGCAGGGAAACAGCCTAAGGGAAGATTACCCATTGTGCTGAAATTACGGGGGGAGGAAAAGGAATAATCTGAATTGCATAAAAGAGGGACTATTAAGAATGGGGTTTCTGTGTGGATTGGAAGGGAAGGGATTTTAAATGTTTTTTTATTGGGGAAATGCAAGCACAAAGAAAATTATCAGAGAAAGATGAATCCGCATCACCTTTTACCTTGCCAAGTTTTTGTATCAATGACAAGTAGGAGTTAAAAAAAAGGTACATATAAGAAAAAGGAATGGCTGGTTTTATACAAAATCAGTTCTAGTCTCAACTTGAGATCACTTACCCCTCGGGTAACTTCACATTTGCAACTAGTCTACTTAGACTAGTTTGGAAAGACTCTGTATAATCTTATAATTTGGGACTAAACTGAATTTGATGAGATGATTCTACATGTAAGAAAGCACTTGCAGGATTAGCGCCCACACGCTTTGATCAGTCATATTTTGCCATAAAACTCTTTTCCAGAAATTCCCTTAGCTACTGCCTAATCCCCTAGCCTTATTATAGCTCCTATTAGTTACTATTGCTTACCGTATTTCTTTGACATATTTCTGCCTCTTTTTGGTTGCTGTTCTTGTACTGTCTTGTTACAACAGGTGATGGTGTATTATCATACCAAATAAATGTAGTTTCTGGAATGCAATTAAGCTGCAGAGAAACTAGGAGGTAATTCCTGCCCATGACCTGAATTTCATTCCTTGCAGTGCCATTGACTTACCATGTGACCTTGGATGAATTTCCTCATTAGGAAAATGGGGCTGATTATTTACCCCCAGGGCATAATACTACAGTGTTACAAATGACAGAAGCCAGGAAAGTACAAATTTCTTTGGAACTCTCCCAAATTCTGTCCATTGACCATATGCTGAAAGACATCATGGCAGAGTCTTACCTATGCACTCCACAGGGACAAGAGTGTTTCATGTGCTAGTAGAAGAATGCTTAATGGGCCAGATTTGTTACTTGATGGTGATGTGATATATTAGAGGAAATCTGCAGCAGAATAGGTTTGTTATACAGTCATGTCAATGCAGTTCATGCAGCAAGGTAAAGTATAGTGCTTAAGCTGTAAATACAAGCTCTGTTCTGTGCATTACTTTGGCTAGTTCATCATTTAAACCCAGCCTGATAATGAAACAGGAGAAAATATATTAGTACCTTTGCTGTTAGTTGCTGTAAATATGGGTAAGACTGAGGTTTTGCAGTCAGCAAAGATCAGCAATCATCTGCTGCCTCTTTCAGATTAGGCAATGGAGGATTTGTGTTACTTTGACTTGCATCTCCTTATTTTTTGTATTGTAAGAGCTTGTGCACATCAGATCTCATCTGGTTTTGTTTACTCGGGTTTTAATTACATTAGCTGCTTGAGAGATTGTCTCTTCTCACAGACCTTACCTTTTCTCTTTGTCATCTCTAGTGCTGAATTAAGAAGTAGAGACAGAGAGGCAAAGTGTTGGAAGTACTTCACCACAGGGTTAATTTACCTGAGAAAAGGAGAAATTTGGTGCTTATGGTATCTTTCTTGTGCACTTGTGTATGTTTAAATACGGACATCATGTCAATACCAACCTATGTCCTCTGCTTTGGGAATGTCAACAGAGGGGTGAAAAACTAACGTGGACATAGTCCAGAATAGTAAAACCAATTCCACCTCAGACAATTTTTGCAAGAGGTCTGTTATTTGACAAAGCGTGATGGGGTTAATGGAGTATCTGATCAAATTAAAGGAATTATTCTCCCTGCAGTGCCTGATGGGGAATTGTAAGCTCTCAGTTTAGGTTTCTAGAACCCTCTAATGGGCCCAGTTCTCTGGATGGATTGCCACATGCCTGGGAACCACACCCCACCACAGGCTGCCCTCTGTTTTAATGCAAGGAAGGCCTGACTGAGAGTTACAACACAGACAGAGAGCTCAGCATAGAGAGGATAAAATTATGACACCTTCAGACACTGTCCTTTCAGGATCCAAGTATTTCTTCCTCCTTCCTCCCACTCCTAAACATGAATATACTATTGAAAACTACAACTCCTTTGTATTCCCTTGGCTTCTGACTAGGTGAAGCTCAAAGTAGTTTTTAGAGGGGTAAGAAAGTGTTAATGAAAATAAGAGAAACAGAGAATAAAGAAAATAATGGAATTTGTACTCTTTGGAAGCTGTTTTTTTACCGTGTCCAAAACAGGTGGTTTTGGCATTTCACTTTCTGCAAGGTTCATGCTAGAAAGAATGTGCTTCAGCAAATATTCCCTAGTAACTTGTTCACCACCTCGTTTCCATTGTCTAATGCGGGTTCCATTCCAGCACTGGTATTCTCTTGGCTGTCATGCAGGCCAAGTTTTACTCAAATTAAATACAAATTCCTCTTAGCTAAGCTATCAGAGCACTTTTCTGAGCAAACACAAACCAAATACTGCATCTGAGCTAAGTCTGTGTTCCTGACTTCCACACAAACCTGAGATGGAAGAGGATATTTGTTGTTATTGTAGGCTCCTGACAACCCCTATTACTGTCACCTAATGAAATGTATTTGTGGTGCATGTCAGGGTTCTTCTGTTTTGGAAGGAATAAAACCAGCTCCACCTCTCCTATCCTTTTCTGCTGAGCCATCAGAGTGCCTTTTTAAAACAAAAGCTCATCTGCCTTTATGGTTTTGATTTGCAAGATGCTTATAAAACTTGAAGCAAGTATTTGCTCTGCATTACACGAAACAGGAATTTAATTACTTGTTTTATATCTTCTTGATATCTTTCTTTAACTTCTCCAAAAATAAAATATGATGGCAGCAATGAAACATACCTTCCCAAATGTCTGCATTCATTCCTGGTGCTGATTATCAAACCCCTGATTCAGCAAAGTTCTTGAATGTCTGCCCTAATTTTAAGCACAAATAGTCATAGAAAGTCAATTCATCATTTTTCATATCTACATTTTACAGCCTCTTATTATTGGCACTGGTGCTGATCCAGCCAGGCTGTCCCTAATTACAAACAGCGTGGCTTTCTTGGTGAGCACGTCTCTGAGTTTTGTTTAAGTCAGGAGTTACTGAATTATGCAATGTTTAACCATTATTTATCTCATTTCCTTCATGAGGCAAATGCTGCTCCCATGGAAGTCTGCAGCAACATCTCCTGCTTTCAGTTATAATAGAAATAGGCTCCAGTGGAACAGATTATGTGAATTTTATTCATTTCAATACGGATATTGACTAGTTAGACACACAAGAGGGTAAAATACTTTTCCTCTTATCAATAAGCTAAGCACTTCTCTGGCAAAATGTGCAGTTATGCTGTAAATATTACCACTATGCACCATGTCCCACTGGTGTAAATCCATAACCCCTTTAAACCGGTCTGAAAATACAGATTGTTGAACCAGAAGAGATACTGAATGGCAGCAGGGGTGGGGAAAGATGGGGAAGGATGTCTCTGCTTCAGCCACTTTTAGAATGCAATGAAGCAATAATGTCAGAACAAGATGTACTTTTTAGGAGCAATCATTCATTCACTACTGTCAAGATTGCTATAACCTATAGCAAATGCATCTATCCAGTGTTCTTGTATGACCCTAGTGTGGAGAAGGGAACTTCAAACCAAACTGTCAGGTTTGTGCTTTGCGAGTTCGACAGCAAACCCACTCACCGAGTTTGATGTGAGTGTAAATATATACTGGGAAATAGAGCCGTCACTGACAGACTTACCAAACCCAGACTCTCATTTTGGAGCAGACCTTCTCCAAGATAAATGGTGTGTGATACAGCCAACTGAATTAATTTGCACCACGATCATTTTAAAATGCAAGGTTTAACTGTCAGCAAGCCCATGTGTCTGGATTGTTTGTTTGCTGCATTTGTTTTACTTGGTATGATGAAAAGAAATGACCCAGATGTAGGTAATTTTTTCAATATATGCACATCCTTCCCCTCTAAGTTTCAAGAAGGTTTTTATTGTAGGTAGTTCCAATGCATGGCATTTTGCTCTGAATAGCAGAGTGACAGCAGAACCACTGTCACTGCTCAGCCAGCCGTAGAAGCAAAGGTAGGCCTGCAGTTACTGCCTGCTTCAGCAGCTTTGGATGGAAGCAGGGTGGGCTGGTGGACACTCTCCCTCACACATATGATTCCTGAAACAGTGCCAGGGAGCCCCTGGAGAAATCTCTGCACATCCCAGGAACTTTCACCTGCCTCAGTAACTATCTCAGCAAGGGAGAGGGAGGAGGGTGACCAAGCGAGTCTATTTATCCTGTCCTTACTGAATTGGCAGGATCAAAGCAAATCAGTAACCATTTAATGTCTTTAACTAAACAAATTTCTGGCAGAGCACATACAGGACTGTTTCCCTGTGGGGCAATACCTTCATAAGAAGAAATGGTAGCACTGAAATGTACCAGGGTTTTGTTCCCAGCTACATTAAGGCAAACAGCTCTCAACAGCCTGGGTTAACATGCAAGGGAATGAGAGTAAATATTTGTGTATAACAGTTCAGCGGCTGAATTAAAAAAAAGTAAAAAGCAAAAGGGAGCTATCAGGGTGAATAAACTGAGAGGAGAAGCAGCGCTCTTTCAGGACAAACAAACCTGAAAGATTCTCTCAAAGGTCCATGAAACGGCTGCTTCAGGCCAGGCTATGGTAGGCATGAGCTGAAGGTGACCATTACAGGAGCTGCAGGTGTAGGTGCAGTGGTGTCCAATGCGTTCCCTGTTTGCAGTGGTTTCCAAAAAGCTGTTGAGTGGCAGAGTGTAGCTAGACCTTCCTCTGGTGTTTGCCACCTTGTTTAGGTGTATTTAACAACACACTAGGCTGAGATGCAATCTGCTGCTGGGATTTGGGATGGGCACGAGTGACTCAGATTTCATTTCTTTGCTATAATAAGAGCAAATGTTATACCCGTAGTTCCTGGAGCTGTGATACATGGTGTAAAGGAAGCTTGAACTAATCCCTGCCAAACAGGCTTGTGTGTCCCATCAGGATATAGATGTAGTTTGGCTGATAGACAAGCTAGGATAGAGACTGCAAAGGCTCTACCTGGAGATCTCCAGCTGTGGGATGTGTTGGGCACTAAGTGTGGTTTGCTGTGTTTCCCTAACCACTGCCTTGCTGATAGCTCAGCACAGTATCTGTGTGATGTGAGGAATGGTGCTGAATGACTTAAATTGCTGGAAGAGCGGTGGCTCCTGCCTGACATTCCTCCATTCATCTTAAGAGCCAGTGCAGTGGAGGAAGCACTTGTACATCCTTACAGTATTCTGTACTTGGACATCATTGCCTTCTAGATTTAATTTTCAATGATAAAATACAATTTGTATAATGTGCGGAGAGGTCTGATACTGCTGTGCTGGAAGGATGCTACACCTATAGAAGCACGATCATGTTCCATTTCAGGCTAATTGAGTAAGAAAAATGCAACAAGATAAAAAGAAGGGAGGGAGAAGTGTTCTCTGATTCACACCAGGAACCTAATCCAAGGGAAAGGATGGTGTTCACAGTGGTAACCTGCACAGTGTCTCTAGATAAACTCATGTTTGTGCGGATGCAGCTAAGCCCAACTTTTCCAACAACAGAGCCTCTCCTGTTCCCTCTTCCCTCCCTGCTCCTGAGGGGTGCTGTCTAAGACAAAAGAGCAAATGCCATTGTCTAGAGCAATCCCCGATTTACTTCCAAGTCAGGCTTGGAGCATGTGGAACTTCTATGAGATCTCTGGCCCTGGCCTGTGGCTGACCTAACCCTGCCCGGCACAGGTCACCGCCATTCAGCACAGAACAATGCCGTTGACATGCCAGCTTGGTCAGAGGCCGCTCCAGCGCCCGGAACGCCAGTCACACCCGATTCTGCTGAATAATGCTGGATAGCTGTGTGAAATGTGCCTGTGTTTTGCTGTGCCATGCGCTCAACAGCCACGAGCTCAGTTTGCATAGCAACTGTGAGAACAGGGAGGCCGAAATCTCCATCTTTTGGGGCACCCAGCCCCATCCCTACCAGGGTTCAATAATCCATGACTGAAACAGAGCCGAAGGGCTAATGATAAATATGCAAATGGTGACTTCTAAACGCCTCTTGGGCTGCAGTGAGAGAGGTGGGTGTGCAGCAAACACAGGCCAGAGCTCCTAAGTGAAGAAATAAAGTGTGATTGATACCATTTTAAATCCAGGGGCTAAAATAGCCGGCTTGAAAATGTCAATACCTCTTTAAATGTGGGTGGTATGTAAATTGCAACCACATATGCAAAAAGCGACAAAGATTTAAAGAGTGCTGGGGCGAAATGAGTTTACAGGCTTGCGTAAGGGCCTGAGCAACACCAAGGAAGGAATTATTTTCACCAGCAGGCTGGTAACAGTCCTCAGCTCCTGACTCCAGGGTGCAAGGTTTTGTGGCTGTTGTTTAGTGGGTTTTTTTTTCCTAGGCCCATCTATTTTTAAAAAACTAATTTTAAAAGAAGTGTGACATTCTGTGTGAGGAGCTGCTGAGAAATCCCTTATATAACATTAGCTCAGGGAAATATTAAAAGCTTAGCTGGTCTGAATTGAGTGCCACTGTTTCTCCCATTTACCGGAGTCCCTCCTCTGCCGCCTCCCCCTGCGCCTTTTTCCATATTGAAAAATAAATTGCAGATATGGCAAACTGTTACAAATCTACATTCTGCAGCCACAAATACTGTAGCAAATAATCTTTTACACCCTCTCTTCCCTTCCTCCTCTCTAAAATGTATTTGAAACACAATTACTGTGTTTAATGATTCAATTTGTGAAGACTTTGTCACTAGGACAATGAAAGCGGCTCAAGCAAAGATACCAATAAACCTTGTTTTTATTGATTTGTAGGAAGCTCAATTGTCTGAGAGAAACAGAGAGAGCTGACATCACCCTCTGGTCCCAACGGAATGCCGTGATAAGTGTCAGCCTATTTTTCTTACAGGCAATTTCTCTGGGTATGTGCTGTCTGGCTGCAAATTTAAAGTAAATGACATTCCACAATCTGGTAGGGATGGGAGGTGAAGTCTGCATTATTTGTTTTAGCATTTAAAATAATTTTGTGGCTGAAAACCTCTCCGGTGTCTAGACAAGATGTATTGCTTGCCTGCTGAAAATGGTAAAATGTTGTACTGTACAGTCAACACAGCTCCTTTCATAGTAAACATACAGATTCAATTGAAGATTTCTAGACTCCTTTTACAGCATATTATATTATTATTAGTGCTGGGGGAGCTAGATTGAATCTAATTCAGGTAGTCAAACACAGTGCCGCTCTGTGCAGGCCAAGTTGTCACAGCACTTTCTTTAAAAGCCTCTGAAGCACATTCATTTAAATCTTTCGAGTTTTGTTGTCTTTCAGCACAAATGCAGCAGCACATCTGATGGGGAAAGTGCTGGGGCAGCTGTGCATGCAAAACACAGTATGATCACAAGAGCAATGTGAGCAGTGTCTTCCATTCCCAGCTGCTTTATTCTACATGTTCCATAACTTTTCATAGTCTACTTGAAAACGCATGGCAGGCAGTTTTAGGCATACAAATACCTACCACTGCATAGAAAGATCTCAGGTATAGGAATCTTGGCTTCAGTCTTTGATTTTCTCAGGTAGCTGTGTTTCCTGGCCCAAGCAATTGCCTCAGTAGTAGCTTGTGGTGCATTTTTCATTCTTGGGTTTGGATGTGCAGGAGTAGTGTCAGTGCCTCAGTCTGACCCAGGCAAGCAAACCAGGTCTTCTCCGTTCCTGGCTGAAAGTTCCTGGCTGAAGCCTGCATCACCTCATTTCTTGGGCTGTTTCTGTGACTGCACATGGAAATCCTATGGAGGTTGAGTGCTTCATTTGAGGACATCTGCAGTGAGGTGCTTTTTGGTTTCTGGTTTTACCAAGATGGTCTGTAAAAGAGCCAAGACTAGAAAATAGCAGGACCCCACACTGCTCCCACTGAATCTGGGGAAAAGAGAATTCTTGGACCTGGGTGACACTGGAACCTGGCCACACGTCTTCTCACTTCTCTATCTGGAATGCCTCTGGAATCACCAGGATCTGCTTCCATGCTGCTTGCATTTGGAGTTCTCCATCAGCTACGTTAAGCAGAACTGAACCTAGAGGAACTATTAGTAAACTAGATGGTAGTTTGAACATAAGTAGTCTCTTGCCCATATACTAGCTGCATGTCTACAAGCAAAACTCTTTCTTAAAAAATATTGTTTAAATATTTGAACCAATGAGGACCAATGGGTAAAGCAATCATTAGAAATATTCATGGTTTCCTGTATGAGAAGTATTGAGAAGGTTCTGTTCTAGTCCCTCTTACAACAATTTGTAGTATTATTTTTTTCAAGATCACTTGATCAATGATCTCTGTATTACAATGGATAAGGGACCTCTGCACTTTTAGGAAAGCTGAATTTTGTACCTACAGTACTATCAAAATTGAGCACCAAGTAATATGATTCTTTCATGAAAATTAATAAATCTCTCTGCTGCACTTACTCAAGTGCAAGATTATTTTAAGTTAAAAACTGTCTGGTATCCTTTGAGGAAAAATATTTGCAAGTACTTGTCTTCTCATTTATCTGTTCAGCATATGCTACCTAAAGTGTGCAGTTTGCACTGAGATAAGGGCATGCATGTGAAGTTAGCTCACTTCAGCTGATGAATGCAAAAGACAATAAAGAAATAGTTTTGTCTTACTGGAAGAATCTAGGAAACAGTGTGGATTTTCAGCTTCTAAAGAATGCAAAACATGTCTTCCTGAATTTCAGTAAATGTAGTCATTCTGTTATATATGTAGCATTTTGTCTCGCAATCTCAAGGCATATATATGTTATAATATACCCATCAACATGGATAGGCAGTGTTGTTCTTTTTCTTAGATTTTAAATATGATACAGATTTGGTATGTGAGTATTTGCCTAATTTGAAAATAAGATACTTATTTGGATATCTTATAGTACATCAACAGAAGCTGGATGATATGTTTTTGCTATTCAAGCTCATTAAAAATAAGAATTTCTGTAAGAAGAGCTTATCTTTAGGGTCAGTTTTAAAAACAAATTAATACCATAATTTTTTCTTTATCATTAAAATATGCCCTTCCTAAAGTCAGGGAAAAAAGCTTTCTGATAGCAATGTATGCCATAAGGATGCTGGATAACAGCAAAGTAAACCAGGCCATGAACACTGAATACAAAATCCGTATTTGTCCTCCATCTTTATTTGTTTGACCTGCTTGCTGTTGTTAACAGGTATCAAGCGCTCTCTAGAGCCCCAAAAGGCCCTTCGCTTTCTCCAGTAAACAAAATGACTTTGTCATGTTCAAACCATCAAGCTGATAGTGCAATTAAAGGTAATATACTGTAACAAAAAGATGCGCATTTCAGTCACCAGGGACAGCTTAGCTGACTTGTTGAGTGAGAAAGCAATGGGATTTTGCTAGCCTTTAACAAGTCTCCCTTTTCAATTCTTTAATGTTTTTACTGTAGTGAACAAATCTCGTCTTTCTTCATTGCTTCTTAGTAGCTCCCCCTGTTCCTTACTAAGAGTTTATGTTTCCAACATTTTCAAATGCCACTTCTCAAAAATCATGAGCCAGGCCTTGGGGAAAAAGAAATCATGAGATTGGCTTAAACCAGCGTACTTTGAATGCCTTTTATTTGCCTTCTCTCTTTGGAGCTGTATGGGTACTGGCACTTCATCTTTACAGGCTTCTTTCCACAACTATGAGAATGAGAAATGTAATTTTAAAAATGAAAGATGAGATTGCTTTGCAATGCATGAATCTAGCAGCTGGGGTTTGCTTTTTTAAAGCAAACCCAGGAAATACCGTGAGACTTGCAACTGAATGGGGAGTGCTGTTAAGCTGGAGAGTGCTTGAAGGCTGAAGAAGAAATAAGTAAGTTGCATTGACTTAAAAAAGCTAAGAGTCAAGAGCAACACTGCTAGGAAAATGTCTTTCTGTCTGTGTCCAAGTTTCAAGCTTGCTTAGAGTGCATCTTGATGGATGTGCCAGCAGCAGCCCAGCACATGTGAACACAGGCAGGCGAAAATTACTGGGCTACCTGGTCTGGCCTGTTGCAACTCACATGCTGTAGGATGCCCTCAGTGATCCTGTACAGCCAACCTGCTGCAGGAAGCAAAGCTCAGGCAGCAGAACGACCTCACTAGACCTGCACATCTGTGATCCCAAGGGCAGGTTATGAGTTGCTTTAGATATTAATGTCATTTCCGTATTCTGAATATGTCAAACTCTGGCTTTCTGGTGAGATGGCAATTAGAAAATACTTTGTACAATGGGATATCATCTTTTCTATGGGCTGTCCACGCTATTCCAACAGTGTCTGTGTGACCCTTTCCCATGACCTACATGCTACAATCTCCCCGTCTTATGGGCAGAAAGTTTTCCTTCATACCTGACCTGTTAAAGTAACAGCCCAGTCTTTCCTGTCCTTCCCATCACAGAACTGATTATTCCTTTTCCCTTTGCTGCAGCCATTTACGTATTTGGAGGAATATCATGTCCTCCTTCAGTCTCTCATTCTTCGAACTAAGCACTCAGATCAAAGGTATTGCATTATACTGAAGTTTAAAACCAGCTTACACAAAGGCCTGTATTTCCTACTGCAGTTTTTTACTTTTGCTGCTTGCAGGTCATGTCCATTGCCTTTGTTAGAATTGAGCCCCTGCTAACTTGATCTCTCAAAGAACGACCAGAGAAGATGCCCTATCAATACTTGTCTCTGGCAATTCTGCTCCTGCCTTACTGCTTTCTGCACTCTTATTTCAAACTGCATACAGGTTTTGGTTTTCCTTTTACATTTAGTGTATCTGAACAGACAAAATACCTTTGAAAAGTAACACTGACAAAATTATAGGAACTCACATAAGCGGGGTAAACACCAGAAGAAACGCTTCTATCGGCAAATAAATAATAGAAGGTAAGCTTTGCACCTAGGAATTTTCCATGTTGAAATACATTAATGAGTAAGGAAGAGGGTGATACTTTAAAGGAAGGTGAAGACAACTGGGAGTGTATGTGAAAAGTCTTGAACTGAGGCATATTTCCCGGCAAAGGTGAGCATCTTTACCAAAGGTGTGCAGAAAGGTTGGTAGCATGTGCTTTCTAGAAAGGTGCTTCTTCATGCTACTAGAAAGAGGGACTTCTCTGGGTGAGTAGCTTGTGTCACTACAGAAAAGAAGGAGCAGAATCCATGTTAACCATTCCTTTTTTGAGAAATTAGGAGCTAATCCTCATTTCTTCACACAGTTGTGGGAACAAAATACCTGGCAGCGTAACCAGTGACTAATATGAAGTCATGACCATCACGGCACTTAAGGCATTTGAAATGTGACAGGTAGGAAATGCCATAGCAATATTCACATAGCTTTTTGGCTCTGAGTACTGTAGACAGCCCTGGGATGGACTGAGGTTAATGAGGTGGTTGCTCTTGACAGCTGTCATTTCAGTGAAAGTCCTGTTGATATCAGCTGTGGAAAGATGCTCAAACTACCCTTTGGCATGTAGCAAGGCCTTCAGTTACAGAGTGCTCATCCACCCTTTGCAGCTTGTGTCCTCTCTAAATTACTTTTGATTGCAAACTCAGAATCAACATTTAACGAGGGAATTAATTACCAAAGAGATGTTGGAGAACTCCACTCAGCGAGTTATTTCTTAAATTTTTTGCTGCAAACTAACATATGACTCATCCAGAGAATAAGAATTATGGGTTTGCAATTCCTCTAACAGAGTGCTGAACAGAGAGGGAGAAAATTCACATCATTTAAAAATCAGAGCTCGCTGCAGGATGCTTGAGGACTTTGTGCAAAACTAGAAGAATAAATTCATAGGATGCTGCTAAATGCTTTGCAGCAGTTTTTCAGCTTTGCACTTTTCCCCTGGCTCTTACACAGTCTGGCCGGAATTCATCTCACCTCCTTGGCGATGTCCACAATGTAGGCATCCGTGTGTGAAACGGTCTTTTCAAGTGCTTTTGTACTCAGTGAAGAGAAATAGACACTTCAAAAGTGATATTCACCTCGACTTGCAGATGGTTACTAAAAGAGGATGGATGAATCAAACTCTGCAAGTGTGATTGTCTGTTGACTATGAAGGAAGTCCACCCAACAAGTTCCGATGGAGATATCTGAAATTAGGTACTATTTAACCCTCCTTAGGTGCCTGAGCATGCAAGACCTTTCTCTTTCAGCATTCATTATTCAAGTGGCTGATACATATAGGTGCAATGGCCCAGTTCTTATATTGTGGCAGTCTTGCATTTGATACCTTAAATACAGCGTGGTGTGAAAGTTGGGATTGTTTGCCCTTTTAGGATTTCTGAGTGTTAAGAGCACCCCAGAGGGAAGGACAGCAGGATTATCCTGCAGAGCCTGGCAGGCCATGCTGCCCTAGCTGACTCCCGTTTTATGTGCTGATGCTGCAAATGTTATGTCCAAACCTCCTCCTGGCTCCTACAGCTTCGGTGTACTGAAGGAGCAAGAACATTGTCCCCACGACCATCTCTGTGCTCCTCTGAAGAACCAAAGTCTGTAACTTATAATAATACTTTCAAAACTGAAGCCCAGTTACAATCTGCAACCAATCTCTACATGCTTGGTATTAAGAGGACTACTTTTGTAACATAATTAGAATATTTTTAAATTATCTTATTTACATTTACTGTTGATCTTAAAACTGGTGATCATTAATTATTTTTTTCTTCCAGTGTAACTGATTGCATATTTAACCTATAGAGGCTCTCATTTATGGCAATGTGTATGTTAGGAAGCACCTAGAATCTCCCTCCCATTTGCTGGCTGCAAGGCAGACTGACAAAGGCAGCTTTCTTGCCAAAGTTCTGCTAAGAATCTGCACCTCCCATTCCCAGTAGACCTAGAGTAGCCTTTTGCTTCCATGCTAGAGCACACTCTGTGAGTCAAGTCAGCAACTGGAAAAAAGCTCTCAGGTTCCTTCTTTCCCAGCGTGCAAGTCTTGTATCAGGTCATAGGGTGGGAAGGTGAAAGGGAAAGGTCAACAGACCTAAGAGTACTGGAGGGAGCCATCAATGGGAGTCCCTTGCAGCCGGTGGCACTGGCAGGGGCACTCAGGAGGCAGCAGCATGTGGGAGCTGTCAGGTCAGCTGGTTGAATCTGCACCAAGCAGAGGCCTTGCACGGGGCTGTGAATGAGGGAAGTGTATTTGTAACTACCAGCTGTGTGACTGTACCTCTCCACTGCGTTGGACTGAATGTGTCCAGGGTCATGACTTCGGGGTTGTGATCTCTATGTGAGGCAGCTGGAGGGACAGCATGAGGGGTGAGCGGAGATTGTGAGGTGAGAGCAGGGGTGGCCATGGGCTGTGAAGGGTGATCATGAGGGGAGATCTTGAGGGGAGATGAGGGGTGGCCATGGAGGGTAGGGGCAGCAGCTGTATAGTGTGGGACACTGTGAAGGGGCAGATGAGGGGTGGCTGTAACTGGAGATCATGAGGGGCAGCCATGAGGGGAGGTCTGTTTGCCCTTAGTTTGACAATCCTGGGGTAATGGTTGGGCTCGATGATCTTAAAGGTCTTTTCCAACCTGGGTGATTCTATTATTCTATGATTCTATTACTTTGGCCACTTACAGTTTTGCTCTCATTTCTAAGCAAATGCAGGTTCCTGAGAGGCTGCTTTTCTTTCTGGGTAGATTTTTCTAAGTAGGACCTTATAGGATGCTTACAAACTGCAACTGTTTTGCTTCTAGCTCCTTAAATCTATGGCAGATTATCAGGCGAAGGCCAAACTGAATAATTTTAGCTCTTACTTGTCCTTCAGTGAATGCTATAGTTAGTTAGCACTTGAAAGACAGAGTCTGAACTTCACTAACATGCTTTTTGGGTTCCCAGATCATCTGCCCTGAACAAAACTCAGAGATGTCCCTTGACCTGTCTAGAAAATCAGAAATAGAAATGCTCATGCAGTCCATACCTATAAAACAGCGCGTCTATAAAGCTGCCCTGTAGATGGATGCGTCTAGTTAAAACATCAGTCTTCCTACAGGACTAATTGGCTGGATGCCACTTCTTGAAGAATGAAGCTGTTCCAACGTGTAATCAAGTCACTCCTGAGGGCCCCCAACTGCTGCCTTAATATAGCCATACCTGCCACGGCAACGAGATGGCTTTCATTCTCAGCCAAGCAGAACAATCTCCCTTTGGAGAACAGCAGCTTTAGAGTATAAATGTATTTGGAGCTTTCTCCAGCCTTGGGGGAAGGGAATCCTCACACTATAAACAAATGGAGATTCGTCTATCAATTGTTTGTGCCTTAATTATTGCAAAGAATAATTAACTAATCCCACAGGGACTTGGAATGGGTTGTAAAGCATGCAAGACATCGTCTTTCACTCTGTGCTAGCAAGCTCAAGATTTGTGATGAAGAGAAAAGGCATTGTTCTCTGATCTGTTAGGGGATTTAACCTAGATTTCATTAAGCCCATGATAACTGGGTGACACAGAGTGTGCCAGCTACTTCTGGAGCCTGTGCATGTCTATATTTCATTGCAGATGTCTGTCACATGCCTAGATCAAAATTAAAAGACAGTGGTGCATAATCAAGGTTAGTTGACCCCAACCTCTACCGACCCTGGGCAACAATGCCATGCAAGTAGTGCACAGAAATCATCAGCTGCACCTTGATCCTTGGCCTTAGCTGCAACCTCCCGTTACTATTAATTATTACTATTATCTCCTAAGGTTACAAAGAATACGGGAGGGTTTAGCTGCCAGTGTTTTTCAGAGTTTCTGTGGCTGCCCTATTAAAAAAGCAATTCCCTAACTTCTAGCTCCTGCCTTTTGCTATTAGGGCCAAAGATTTTTACCCATGTACACAAACAGCAGAAGAACAGGATCTCAGGGAGTTACCCATCCAACCCTCTGCCCTCTGGCTAGATCCGCTTACTTACATAGTACACATAGTGTGATGGAACTTTGTCCAACCTTTCTTAAGTGTTTCTAAAACAAAAAAACACCACTCCAGATAACTTACCCAGTATTTCCCTGCTCATACATTTAGAATGTGTCTCCTTTATGCCCAGGATTTCTCGTCCTCTTGACAGTGCACTGTTTTCCAAGGCTTTTGTAAATTTTAATTCTTGTCTCTCTCCTAAATGGAATTCCTCCAGTTCTGTCAAGTTTCTATTTGAGATCTAGGGACCCTGACCCCAAGGATACTAGTTGTGATTGCTTTCTTCTGGCATCTCCCTGACTGCTCTGAGTTTTAAGTTATCCTAAAGCATAGAAAGAGTACTTCAGTGGAAGCCTTCCTTGCTTCCTTTGCATTCCATGGTGGCTTCACTGCTGATCTGTCCACTCTGCCAGTAGTTGGCTTTTCTGCCACCCCAGATAGTTGGTGTTGGAATCACTGCAGCTATGTCCTGCTATTTCTGATTGTGGTTATTGCTATCGAAGTTGTATCAACACCTTGCACTTTGCTGAAAAGCATTCTGGTTTTCTAATTTGTCTTGTACAAGTTGCCACTGTTTGTGTCTTCTGCAAATTTCCCTCATTTCACAGTCCAAGAACTACTGAATGCAGCTGGACCTAGAACAAGCCTTCAGGTTACCCACTCAATATAGTCTTCCAATTTGACAATGATTTCTTATTAAATACTCTCTAGCAGCCTCTTGCATCCACTGCCGAGTTGCTTCAAGACCAAATTTCTTAGCTTGCCTGTAAGAATGTCTTGTGAGTCAGAGTCAAAAGACTTGCTTAAAACAAGCCATGACAACTGTTGTTTCTCCTTCATCCCTGAGCCTGTTACCCAGTCATGGAAAGAACTGAGCTTGGTTTGACATCATCTGTTCCAAATAACTGCCTGTTTGTGCTTACTGATTTTCTTGTTATCTTCTGTGGGTTTACAAATGGTTTCATTCTTTTCTTTCAGTATCCTTCCAGAAGCTGAAATTTATTTGTCAGACAGTAATTTCCCAGTTCCTCATCTCCTGCCTTCCAGTGGGTGCTGTGCTGGTCTTTTGCCAGAACTCTGGCCCTTCACAGTCCCTCAAGATTCTCAAAACCAAGTGCTAACAACTCTGAGATTGTTCTAGCTTGTTTCCAAAGCACCCCAGGGTAAATGGTACCAAAGCCAGCTGAGTGGGAAAGCCTGTTTAAGAAAAAAGAAAAGGCACTTCCTAGCCAAAACATGTCCTCTGTTGTCACTTGTGATAGCTGCGTTGGCTCCTGGGCTAGCTGCCTAACTGCAGTGAGCAAAGCAGGCTGAGGTGGGCATCACTGTCCTGGCTGTTTGCCTGTGTGTGCCTGCAGCAGAGTTTTATTATTATTTCCCTGAAGATTACACCTACAAACACCAGCATGCCCTTATTTTAGAGATTATAAATGCATAAAGAGACAATGGCTGGTCTAAAGAGTGTATGTCTATAAAAAGAAGAGGAAAAACAATAGAACCTACATGCAGGAGTGAGAACGTGCATGAACTGATAAAAATGGGCAAGCTAGATACAGTCCTTGGTTTATCTGACTTAATTTTTATTAAAGGGGAATTTTTACTACCTCTAGTTGCTCACATGAGTTGAATTCCTGACTGTTACTTTGGATAGAAAGAGATAAGTATAATATGTCAGAAAGCTCCAACATACAAATCCGTGACAAAGATGCCCAATGTGTTTCTTAAGATGTATTCAAAGTCACACGTGGGTATCATCCATGAAGCCATCCAGCATGCCTATGTATAAATTTGTGACTTCACTGACAGACACAAAATCTGATCAGAATGACACAGTTTGTGCAGAAAGTTTTTCTACCTATTATGGGGGTTGGAGTGTCACATAAGCCTGTTGTAGCTTGGAAATATCTCCTTTTACCAAAATAGCTGCTCATAAGAGCAAATTTATAGCACCGTTCATCCATGTCTCCCTAAATCCAATGGCTAGTCTCTCATTAACCCCCCCCGGGTGCTGGGATAAGTCAAGCTGCAATCTAAAGTGAGGTAAAAACCCCTGGTCTATGAGCTTGTTCATTCCTCCGAGGGCCGCTGCAGCAATATATTTAATGCTGCGTGTCTACACAGCAGAATGTACTTCCAAACTACCTTGAAGTTTAGTAAAACTCCATTAAGCACTAAGTTTCCTCCTTTCTTAAAAGCAAAATCAGTTTAGCCTAGATACATACTGAAAAGTGAATGAGCTCTTAATGTGCTCATGGGCACCCGTACACAATGTATGAGAAGCAGCTTGATCTTTCTGTTGCTCTGGCTTGTAAAGCTATGTGGAATTGTAAGGGAAAATATGTGCTCTGAACCTGGGCAAAGCTGACTGAAGAACTTTCAAAGTCTGTGTTGCTCTGAAGTAAGGAGGTAGACCATTAGGACATTGGACATAAGTCAAAGGGGCTGCTCATTTCAGTGTATCCCAAGATGGATACATGCACATGACAGAAACATCTCCACAGTTTCTGTCTCTGGATTTTAGAGGATATAGGCATTTGAAAAATAAAGTATGGCAAACAGGGCTGAGATCTGGGGAAAGAAAAGAAAAAAACCATATTTTTAGTGTAGGAGACAGCAAGATGCCCATCTGGCTCAGCAAGGCATCCCCTTGTTCTCAGTACTTGGGTTTCCCACATGAGCGCCATCCTCTAGAGCCTTCCTCGGGCAGCTAGGTCCATGAAAGAAAGAGTATGGCCAGAAAAATCCTCATGGTGGGGCTGTTAAGTGGATTTGTAGAGCTGGGTAGGCAAAACCTCACCCAGGTTTCTGAGATGCAAAGGAAAGCCAGACAACAAAACCACTGAAAAAGCTGCAGACCAGAGTTTTTGGACATCTGTCCACCTTCCGTCTGAGTTGCCTATGCAGCCATATGTTTCAGATGCCATGGGTCAGGATGACTCTTGAGATTCCAGCTTATCTCTGAGTTGTTAAGACCTTTTTGGGTTGTGAGCCTCCAGATAGATAGCTCTGCAGAGCCATGAGTACCATAAGCTCAGTGCTGAAGGCACCAAGTGGCCAGTGATCTTTGCTGTTATGACTGTTTGAGTGTGGCACAAATGTGGAATCACACCCATAAAAGGGACCGAATCAAGATATAATCAATATTTTTATTCTGTTCTCCAACTTGTGCTCATTGTTTCATATCTGTGAGCATGCTGAAGCCTGGAGTGATTGAGGGGGCTTGCTGTCATCACAACTCAGTCTGCTCTTCATGCTGAGCACTTCATGTTTCTCTGCCTGGAAAATTTCAAATAAAATGTCAGTCTGAGCATCTCATTAATCTGCTAACAACTAAGTTAAAGGTCTAAATGCTTTAAACTGTTAACATAGATTTTCAGTTCACAGATACAGTTGAGGTTAGAATCCTTTCCATCCATCCATCCATTCATCCATCCATCCAGTCTGCCAGCCATCTAGCTATAGTGCAGTTTGAATGTAAATAAGCCTAATGGAGAAAGGCATTGAGGTTACATTGGTTAGCTCCAAAGCAGAAAGGAAGGTAGTTGAAGCAAAATCAATAATTTTGAAAGACAAAAGAGTTATAAAGCCCTTTTTCTCAAAGACATCTGTCCACGTGTCAAAAGAAACCACCACCTTTGATGTTCATTTGGCAGCGTTGCTGACAGTTGCGGCTGAGTCTTCAGCCTGTGTAAGCTGAAGAGACTGAACTCCATCTTCTCCTCAAGGACAGGGTCATTGGGCGAAATGAGGGAGAAGTTGGAGTGGCTTTGAAAAGCCATGCTCAGCCTATGCGGTGAACGGGCACTTGGTCTCTTGGGAAGCTGTATTAGCTTGGACAGATGCCACTCCACACACTGTCTGCGACTTCAGTTCCTTAAGCACTCAAAAGAACCATCTATTTTCTTTTTTATAATCCCTTGTTTATCAATTCATGTGTGTGTGTTTGTGTACGCTCCATATTATTATTTACAGCTAACTCTGTATCCCTTGCTATTTCTTTCTCCCTCTTTTGTTTCATTATATGCCATATTTTCATGCCATATGCCTCTTAAGCTGCACCTTTATGTGTACAAAACGTGTACCTAATTTGCATGCACAGTTACTACCATTGTAGACATAGGCACAGAGTAAGTAGGCATATTTGCATGCAATTATCTGATTTGCTTGCCCAATTGTGGTGATTTGCATATGCAGATTGTGTGCACAGTTGTACATTTACATTTTTTAAAAACTGGCCTCGATTGTTTATTAAAATAGCTTTAAGCTTCCTCTTATAAAATATTGGAGCTCCTGGAACCCCTCTGGCTCTCCAGGATTATAGCCCCTCAGTAAACAAGCTCCACATTCTTATATTCTCCCTCTCTTGTCCAGTACTCAAGAGAGATTTAGTCTGCAGATTTATACATCCATTATTTCAAGGTATATTTGATGTTCTCCATATGCCTCTGTTAATCCACCTTAGCTGTAAGCAGAGAAAAAGAAATACTCTTGCTTAACTTTGAGAGGATATTCCACCCATCTGAGCCTTAAACTCTGATCTTTTTTCAATGAATTAATTCTGATGGAACTGAAAAGGTTCTTTTCCTAATAGAGAATTCTTCAGTTGCTAAGGGTAAATCCAAGACTCTAATGTGTGCTCTGGCACTACTTTGGTACGAAGGGACCAAATGTGTCTTTGAAAGCATCTAAAAGATTTCCTGAGAACAGACCCAGTAAGGGGAAAGTTGCCAGTTTGGTTTCTGTGCCTTGAGTTCTTTCAGACATGAAATTTGCTTTACCATAATCATACTTCTCCCACTACTATGACTAGTAAAATTCTTGATAACTTCACTAACTGGATCATACCTCTAGCTTGGAATAAATGATCCCTTAGTGCTTGGTGCTGCACATACCTCTATTACCTGTGAACCATGTACTGATAAAGAATTTAGTTGAGTAATCTGCAGTTTTATCAGGTCCCATTGAAACCTCAGATATCGCTTGTGCTGTAGATAATTCTTCTATAATAAACATGAGAGAAGGCAAGAAAAAATTGCTGTCTCAAAATATACCAAGAAAGCAGGACAGTATTTTTCAATAACATTTAGAGGGGAAGGGAATGGAATAAAAATTTAACTGCAGCAGATGTACTTTATAACTGATTGTAATAATTCTACCTAAACTCTAGCCAACAAAAGCCTGTGATCTTACAATTATGATTCAATCTGGAGTTTCCAAAAACAAGCTTTTATTTTTCTCACAATGGCAAAGCCGGTCTCTACTTCCTAAAGTCACCTTAGAAAACTTCTCCTATGTACGGCCACAGTGAAAGGGGCAAGAAATATTCATACTCTCTCTAAATATTCCACAGCTCTGCTGAGGTCCAATTATGCCTTCTGGAAAAAGGTTTTCTGCAAAGGTTACTGTCCTGGGTTCAGCAGTAGCAGTCATTTTTCTCCTTCTCAGTAGCTGGTGCAGTGCTGTGGTTTTGACTTTCA